>JBCJKH010044944.1:22120-53233 GCA_039877255.1 Loriculus beryllinus
CCTATAAAGTCTCCTAGAACAGGGTTAGTGCCAAGAGGAAAAAGCCCAGGGCTTTATGGGCTGGGTGGAGAGACACCCATCTCCACAGCTGCCAATTCAGCACCTTTCACCAGCACTAAATACACTTTATTTAAAGAATAAAATAATGTAAAGAAAGTAACCAAGGATAAGACCAATAAGTTAAAAAAGAAAAAGAAGGAAACAGAAAAATGTGGTGGGCATGGTGTGGACTAGGGCAAATGGCAGTATTTCCTAATGCTTTGACAAAGGCCACCTAGTTTAGAGTCCCATTGCACTGCTGAAACAGGGGAAAGCCATGCGATACCAGCGTGAACCAGTACATCAGCCCCTTTCCTCTACTCAAGAAGCAGAAAACCCGAGGACTGCTTCTTCCCCTGGCAGACAGCACTTTCTCAGGCGGGGAGATCTCAAGCTGAGGAGCAGAGGTGTTACCGGCTGCTAGGACAACTTCCTGAGCCATGGCTGTGGCCCAGGGCTGCTGCTGGCTCTGGTTTTGCTTGCTGAATTATTGAACTCTCCCTGTGCACGACAGCCGGTCGTGCCAACCGCGCATTGTGCAACTGCTCTCAACGGAGCGTCCTTGTTAGAGACGAAAGGCAAATCCAGGGAATTCCCCTCCCTGCCCAGCAGCAGGGATTGGCTTGGCAGCCCATGGACCAAGGCTCCTTGCTCATGCAAGGCTGGCAGTTGGGAGAAAGGTCCTGCTTCGATGCCTGGACATTGGAGTCAAGCAATTTGGTTGCGGTCCACATGACTTTTCAGTCTCCCCAGGCTACTTGGGATAGCCCATGGGGCACAGTCAGCTGCAGGGCTGTGGGTTTGCTTCCCAACAGGAGCAAACTGAATTATTAATCCCCTGCAGCATCCTCCCCCCAGGTATTTTTTGACCTTACATCCCAAGGGCAAAATCAGAGCAAGGAGAATACGATCCCACTTCACTTAATTCTGCTCCAGCTTAGAGAAGGGCTTTGAAACTAAAGAAGAAGCCTATGTTCATCCTAGATCTACTGCCTGGAGATGTAGATAAACTCATAGCTACTGCTTCACTAAAGCTCCAGCATCACTTCTTGGCAAGGAGTAAGGCCAGACGAAGTCAAACTTGGGACTAGAAAACATCAGAAAGATGCTTGTGGCTCCTGCTAGTGGGGCGCATGGGAGGTTAGAGACTGCAGTAAGAATCCTTACCACTTACCATCCTTTCTTTGCATCCACTTCAACCCTGCCAACCACTGAGCACATTTGATGCTCACTATAGGCTGTGTTATTTTCTCTTCATTAAGCAGCCAGCTTCCACTCTGGGCATTTTCCAGGCTCAGGGCTGCCTGCATGGTGACAGTGAGCAGCATGCACATCCCAACACGAAACGTGATGGGGTCTTGGCAAGGGTCTGGTAGTGCTGAGATTGCTGTCCCACAGATGTCCTGCCAGACAGTACCATCACATAGGCAGGACCTTAGGCTCTCCTAGGAGCCCCCGGCAAGTCTGTGCTGGTTTCAAACACTTTTCTCCATCTGTACTAGGCTGTGTTTGGTCTTCGTATTGCAACAGAGCTTCCTTTGATAACCTATCTCATCTTCAAAGCAGGCTGCTTTAACAGTGCCAGCAATTATATTTATTAGTAAGAACATAAAGGATTTAATATTGCAGGATAGCTTCCAGGCATATTGTGATGGAATTTAATGCGGTAATTGTTAGCTTTTGTTAAGAGCAAGGCTCAGAAGCAAAACCGATCAAGAGACAGCAGTTGGTCTGGCAGCAAAGAGAGAAAATAGGGTCCTAATTCACTTAGATTATTTGGTAAAACAGAGCTTTATCACATATAGTATTATTTCCAGGTGTTGTTGGAAATGTATCACTTCATGAGCAGAAATTATTTTTCCTTATATATAACTTGAAAAAAAAAAATAGGATAATCTTATTATTTTTTTGGTAGATGAATGTTTCCCACTAATTCTTGATTAAAGTGGCTTTCCATCTGGGATCCCAGTAGCATGGAAATCCAAGAGGGATGCTGAAGAGGGCCCAGGATAGACCAGGAAGCACATGGCCTGCTACAGACTGCAAGGCTGAGCCTTGATCCTGGCTGAGCACCAGCTTGCCCTTAAATACTAAAGTCAGGGTCATTGGCTTCACAGGCTTGGTAGGGCTCTTGTTCCTGTCCTAGAGGATGGGAACTGGGGAACTCTGTTCCTTAAAGCATCAAACAATTCCAGATCTTGAATATTCTCTTGTCCTGCAAACAAGAAACTTCTTGCTTTGGTCATAGCTTTCCCCAGATTTTTCTAGAAGTTTCTGTTTCTTCTGAAGATCTTTAATTTTAAGGCAAATTCAAGACTATTGGTTGTCCTTTATCTCGACTGTAACTTGATGACCTTGTTTTGTTTTCTAATACTGGTGGAAAAAAGATTTGAAGTACTTAAAATATATTTTTTTAAGAAAGAAAGGAACATATGAAAGGAGTAAAGACTTATAAATGGCGCCATATTTTTCCACAGATTTGATACAATCATATTTTTGTACTGTACTACCATTCTTTAATAAAACATAGTTCTTATCCCTGTGCCAAAGACAGACAATCTCTTTCAATACTCCATTCCTTACAACAAAACCTTGCTACAGGCAGCAACGAATAAAGTAATACGGATCTCTTCTCCTTCAAAACCCAACCCTACCAGTGCAGGTTGGGTTTTGAACAGAGGTCTGCCTGTCCACAGACATTGTGCATCTCCTATCTGGGTACCTGTGTGCTGGAGCATCCCACAGACTCAGTTCAGCAAAAGAAGTATCTGACCCTTTCCCTGTTAGGAAGCACCTGATGCTCTCCTGTCTTGCTCCCAGTAAGGGGTATCTTGTGTTGCTCCTATTTCGATAGATTTCCATCACTTGTATGGAGACAGTATATTATTTAAGCAGAAAATTGAGATCATTCTTTAGGGTGCTATGATGAGCACCAAAGCAGAAGCTAATATTCATTAATTTTAGCATCTTCAAAATTACTCAAGGTTCTTTTAGGTCTTCTCATCCCTTTATCTCCTCCTTAATTATTTCTTAATGGCAGTTGTTCATCTCTTACTCAAATGAATTTGCACAAGTCTCATCCCTCATTCCAGTACACTGCGTTTTTCTGCATTTGTCTCCTTTCACCATCTGAACTTTCATTTCTATGGGGCTAAGTGCCTCTGCTCTGCAGCCTTTGAAGGGGTTGGTAGAGACAAGCGTCTTGGAAAACACAGGGCAAAATACATAAAGGGCAGAGTAACAGAGCTCCCAGCAAGCACTTTCATAGCAAAGCATGCATGAAGAGAACTGAGGAATGCAAGGGGGGATATGAGCTCCTTGGGAACAGGAAGCACAGGCTGAGCTGAGGAACCACTGAACTCCCATCCACAGGAAGAGCAAACCAAACAAACCTTTTCATTGGAGCTTTCCAGGTTCATCCCTAGTTTCACTCACCCTATCATGTTGTCCCAGCATCATGCTGCTAGCAAAGGACCAAAGCTCCTGGTACTGTAAACAGTAAAGGATCCAAACCCCATGGCGATCTATGAAGAGAGGGATGACTTCAGCACCCAGCAAAGGAAGTCAGTGGTTAAATTATCAAATGAGGATCCTAGCAGAGAAGGAAAAGCAATAGGAGAGGTTTGCTAGCATGCCACATCACTGTCTTCCCCTGGCAGCCAGGGCAGACAGTGCTAACAGGTATGATGCAAGAGTCAAAGCTGGCAGCAGGAATTAAAAGACTTTATCAAGTAATTGTGACCATTAAGTCCAACAAACCTAAGTTACAGTCCTCATGCACTTTACTGTCAAGCTTCTGAGTGGAAATGGTAAGGGAATCTTAGGTTTGTGATATTCCTGCTCCTGGGTCTATCACAGACAGCATGCTGAAGCCCATCCTGAGATAAGGCAGGATCCCAGCAATGCTGGAGATGAGTTAGCCAGGGGCTGATCCAGGCCACATACAGGGGTAGTATATGGACTGCAAAAAGATTCAGCACAAGGGGATGTTGCCACTTAAGAGGAAGACTTCATATTGGCTTAATCTTATCTGCACCCAAAGAATCACTGCTAGGGCATGCAATGTTTGCTTGGTGATGCTGCTGCTCCCAACAACAGTAAGGAGCTAGCAATGAAAAGCACAAGGCCGAGGGACCTCAGCAGCTTCCCAACACTAGTTTTCAGCAAGAAGAGAGAATACAAAACCCTATTACCTGTTCCCAGCCTGAGGTTCAAGTATGCTGGCACTTCAGTACAGTCATCCATGTTTGCCTGGGCATACGACAATATCACCATAAATAAGCCATCAGCCTGGCTTGAAATTAGCTTTTATTTATAGGTTTGCCACTTGAATCGATAAGTAGCTTAAGCCAAACAAGGACACCCTATGTCACCTACCCAGGGAATATATGGCTGAGCCTGGCTGGGGCACAAGGTATCATCATTAACTATGTGCACCGGCTTACAGCTACAAGTGTGTCACTGCTGTGCAGGTGAGTCAAGCTTGGCACAAGCAGGGACAGGTAGAGCTGGCCTGGAGCTGTCAGGTCCGAGGAGCACAGAGCTCTCAAGTACCTTTCAGTGCATGAATCAAGCTTCAGGCTGCAGCCAGCTGAGCCAGCTGGCCTGGGTTTAGCACACCATAGAATTTGGGCACTAAATTACAGTGCCAAGTTCAAACCTGAATCAACCTTAAAGTGAAGACACACTCAGTCACAATCATAGCGGAGGCTTGATAGTAGTGCTACTTATATCAGCATTGTCATAGCCCTGTGGAGACCAACAGGCCTTTACTTCCAACTGTAGTAGGATTGGGGCTTAGGCTTCAGTGTTTCTTGCTTGCCACCTAAACCCCAAACACTGATATTTATTGAACTAAAACTATGCAATATTGAAGAGATTGTGTGAGGGGGGTGCCTCAGTCACCTCCCCTGGATGTCCACTTGCACATTTCTAAAGGTGCCCCTCATCACAGTTCTTGTGATGGGGTAAAGAACCAACACACGAGTCCCTGAGGAGCAGGGCCAGCTTGGGAGTGGAATGAGAGCGGATCAAGACTAATGTAAGGCACAGGACAGGCAGTACTTACTCCTCACTGTAGCAAGTGCAGTGACAGTTTAACGTGTTCAACGTGCACACAAGCAGCACCACAGCTGCAATCCCAGGCCATGTGGTCCTCCTGGGAGCTGAGGTTTTAAACACCGCTGCTTGTTCTCTGAGGGGCTGGAAAGAGAAGACACAAAGCTTGACTTGTTCTATGGAGGAAAAGATACAGTAGTACAGCATGGGCAGTGTCACCTCTAACAAAGCTCAAGAAACCAGAAAATAAAGAAAGGAAGTGGAGAAGCAGCAGCACAGCAACATCAACATAGCGCTGGAGTGCATCTCACTGATCAGCTGCAGCAGCTAAATTGAGGGACCCCCATACGTCCTTCACAGGCATAAAAATAATGAACCGTCTTTACTTGCCATCATTCCCACTTTTTAATCAGGAAAAAAACACCACCGAAAGAAAACTCAAACAGAAAACTAATCACTAATGAGTTATTCTATTGTTATATCCTCTCATCACTATATTAAGTAACCGTGTCCAGTGCTAGGGGTCACAGCAGTAGAGCTCAGCTCTACAAGAAACACTCAGCTAGATGCTGACACAATAAACTCTTAGCAGAAGGGAGCACAAGTTCCTTTACCTTATGCTTGCCTAGGCTGGGAAAAAGCTTAATAAGGGTTTTGAAACACTTTGCTCTGCCCTTACCTACCACAGAACTTGTACTGTTTCCTTCCTGTTCCTCTCTTCCCAGACTTATTTATGTTTCTGTCCGAAACACTTGTATTCTTTAACTTAGATCAAAAAGAAGGGAGAATCAGCACAGAGCAAGCTGACAAATGCCTAAGTTAACCTGCTCAAAGTGGAGAACTGCAAAGGTTGATGACCCCTTCACAGTGCTCCAGCACTGAGCAGGGTTACTAAACTGGACAAAGCGGCTGAAAGACACATGCATCCCAAAGGCATGGTTGATACATCCCTCCTTAAATCAGGTCAAGACAGCAGGTTAATCTGGGGGATCTGTCAGCTGCAGGATTATCCAAAACAGAGTATTTGTGAAATAAACACTAAGGTCCAAACAGTGATGTTACAGGAGAATGAGAGACAGGTTTGTGATTCAGCTTTTACTTGCTGGGAAGAGTAACCTGTTGTGCTTGAACACTGCCTTTGAGCTCCATCTTGCTGCTCACTGCAACATCAGAGCATCTCACCACACAATCAGCACTGCAGTGCACTCCCTGCAATGACTGATGCAGCAGGCCAAGAGACAAGCTGACTTCAGAAGCACGTGAGATACCAGACGGACATTAAGGCACAAAGGCCAAGTGACTCATCACATGCATGTAGAACCGAGTATCTTGAAAAAAAACATGCATCACCTGGAGCATCTCAAGCCTCCTGTGAAATGGAATTCATACACAAAAAGATAAGTTTTGTGTGGTTCCAGACTCTGGCCATGACATACTGACAGCACAGATCATGGCCAGAGCTCACCTCTTCTTCCATGGACTTACCGAGCTGCAGGAAAGAGATGACTGTTCCAGAAGAGCTGAAATGCATGGCAACTGTGCTAAAAGCCATTCAAGGATGCATAGAGTAGAACTTCAGTGAATTAAGAGATCTAGAGAGATGTAAAGATGAAGCAACACATTAAAGACTTCACCTGGAATGGCCTGACAGGCAAAGGTCACCGCATTTCATTGCAGTTTCCCATCCCTGCAGCATTGGTGAACACCACTCTGGAAGCAGCCTTTGAATCCTGAAGATGCACAAGCCTGTCCAAGCAGCTGTTTGTAACCACCAAACAAGAAGATCAAACAACAGCCATAAGCAGGCTAACATCATTGTGGACTGTGACATTGTATGGACTGCGTTGTCTGCTCACATCCTACCATGGTGTACAGCTTATCATGCTTATTATATTAAAACTGAGATGAGGAATAATGAAAAACTTACACTTAAATGGTATAAAAAAGGAGGGGAGGATCTAGGAATTTCTCTCTTCCAATAAACGCACACCCATTTACATCATTTTGTAAATTAATTTATCTTTAGAAAAAAAATAAAGATATTTAAGCTATTTCTCTTCAGGACAGCCATTGCACATTTGGTTTTACTTTGGAGGGGAGATACAACACACACATACACACAGAATATTTTCTAGTTGAAAACATACAAAACAAATAGAAGTGGGAATAGTTCAGTACCTAGAGAGTGTTTTCCTTATGTCCTTGATAAGCATTGTCTCTGTTTCCCAGAAGCATCAGCCTCACTTGGTCAAACTCCCCCAGATCTGTTGTCTAGGAAGAATACCTCCCAAAAAACTTCGAAAAAAGCCTATTAAGTAGTGTCTTTGTTTTATCCCATTTTCTGTCTCTCCCATCTGTCAGCCATTTGTATGAAGAAAATCTTTGTCTTCAAAGCTCCACTTAAAGCTCCTTTGTTCCAAAATACAACAGCGCCTTGATGCTGTTTGTATCAGGGACAGCCAAGGGCTCTGACAAATGAGCTGGGGTGGGTTTAGCAGACACAGTATGAGATGTTACAGGCTGCCCCATCCCTCTATCAGCAGTCACTGTTCCCCCAGACAGGGCAATACCTGGCACCCTACACTCCATAGGGTAGCTCAGAGTAAATATATGGGGTTTGCCAACAGACAGATCCTCCTGCAGAGGATTATACCCTCTTGACATACCCATCCAAAGCCCATTATCACTATTTGTCTGTAAATACTAAACCCAGATTTGAATTGCTTTCACATATTGTTTGTGTGCTTGTTAACGTATCAGGATACAGATACCTCTCAAGCTTGTTCATGATCAAGACAGGATTGGCAACAAAAGAGCGTCTTCCTTCTTCAATCTTACTGAGACTCCAGAAGGAAGCAGCAGCATTAAAACTGCCCCAGGCTGAACAACTCTCTTAAGCATAGAAAAAGCTGCTGCTAATGGGACAAAACTCACCTCTTCAGCTTCAAATTAGCTTCTTGAAAATAGGCACTGAAATAGCTCATATTCAGCTGGTTTAGTTTTCTACCTTACAGATGGGTGCCAAAATATCAGCATCTCACAGAACGTAATTGGAATAAGAATTAATCACTAGTTAAGAATAGAGTGGGCCTCTCAAGTGCTTTGAATACCTCTACGGGTTCATTAACACAAGTCTGAAAAAATAATGGGAAAAGTCAATGTTTATTAATTTTCATACCTCTTTTCCCTAAAGAACAGAAGAGAGACTAGAGAAAGAACATGAAGTGTACCCAGCTTAAAACTTCAGATGTAAAACCCTTCAAAGAGAATAAACTAGCTTAATCATGAAGTGTTCATGTATATTCTCCCTACTCCCCTTCAAAAGGGATCTCCCTGCCTTTTCTATATGAATTTATAATATATACATATACAAAGTCGGTATGGCCTTACACTCCATTGAAGGATATTTTGCTACATTGGTTAGAGTGCAAAGCAACTGCTTCCTTAAAAGCAGCATTTTTACATCATGGTGAAACAAACCTGTAACTTACACACTTGCATGACCACACAACCAGTGGCAGATTATTTTTGTCTTGTAAAAAATTTTAAGGAAAAGTTTATTTCAGCAGTTTGAAGATGGAATGTAAAGTTTCTGCTGTTTTATGTACATAAGATCTATTTATTGAATCATACATTCACGCTGATTCCAATAAAATAAATGATTTTTCTGAAGTTCTCTTTATGGGTTTTCAGTGCCAGAGGTTCCACACTCAGCCCACACTGCTCGTGCCTTTGTGCTAACATAATATTTCTTGGAAATAAGGCAAAAGATCACTTTTACTGTTCAGCCTTTTATTCTGAAGAATAATCTCTCCCTAAGTTCCACCCCACAAAGGAGTTCCTACAGCAGCAGCAAACAGACTCCTGACCTGCTCCCTAGTGTTTCAGACTCTTGCAAAGTTAGCATATTTGGCTAACACACCATTAGCCACCCTGCCCAGGATTCAAGATCAAGTCCAGGCAGCAGAAGCAAGTTCCTCCCCACCCAAGAGGGACACATCACATCTCTAGTCTCTTTATGAAACACCTCTTAAATTGCTCTGGCCTTTCACACAGCAATGACAGGTACTTGAACAGAAAGCTCCGTTTGTGTTGTCTTTCCAATACCCTGGATTTTCAAGTCAGACACACATGAACAGCAACACTTTCAAAAGAGCCAAAATATGCCTTAAATTCTCATGCAAACTGGAACAGGTTCCAGCAAGGAGCTTAGCTGCTTGGGTATAGGGTCCACATAAAGAAAAACAAAAGGTATTTCATGTACCATTTTCCAAGCTATGACACGGCCTTATTTATACATAGCCTTAAAATTCTTTGGTAGATGAACTGACCTTCAGACACCCACAATGACATTTCAGAATGTTAAAGGACAGCCACTCATGCTGAATCCCAAAGATGGACACAAAGTGGTTTTGCTTCCACAGTTAGGTGGTCTGTCAAGTTTAAAATATCAACAGTGGAACAGCAGATCTCATTTGGCTTGGGAAGTGGCATTTTGTAACAGAAAACAGAAGGGCAACATCCCTCCCTCCACATCTATTCCAAAAACACACCATTACTCTAAAATTTGCTGTCCTTGAGGAACAGAGTTTGAAAACATTCTACTCAACTGTGATAAGCTATTAACAACCCCCCCTTGCCCCACCTTCTGCACAACATGCAAGAGATTATCAAGATCTAGGAGGGTTTTTCAAGTTACCAGTCACTGCAAGCATGGTACTGGTGGGAGATGAAATAACCACCAAGATAATGACTTCCTGCTAAAGCACACACAACTTAAAACCGTTTGTGTGCCATGTGCTCTTAGCCCCAGACAGTGTGTACAGAAACAGTTATATGTATTCTGTTAGAAGCATGTTCCTCCATGACATGTGGAATCAGCAGCTGCAGAGCTTACCTCAAGTCTTCGTACCTGCACCCAGAACCATCCTTTCCACCAACGAAAAGAGACTCACACATCTAAAGGGCATCATTTCCATGTGGCACGGCTGAAGAATGTTTCTCACTCAGATTCAAGCCAGAGCTCACTGTTAACAACAGAGACTGTTTCCTATTCCAGGATTAAATCCTCTCTGCAAAGCAATTTCCAACAGCATGGCCACCACCTGCCTACTATATATGGCTGGTGTCCAGCCAGGAACACTAGAGCTCCAGCTCTGAGCAAATTAAGAAAAAGAAACCTGTTAAGAGCACCCTGAAGAGCAAGAATGTGATCCCTTGCCCGAATCCTCAACTGCAGAACAAATACCTGCAGTCCTGATCACACAATCATCTCAGTTCAGCTTTAAACAGGAGCACCCTACAAGTCTGTTGGTACCAAAGAGTACTCCAGGAGTTTCCCCCTGCACAATAAACTATGCCCAGTTAACTGTGCAGTGCCTTTAACCCAAGAAAAGGCAGAATGGCTTCAAGTTCTGGTTCAGCTGGTATGAAATATTGTTGTAAGTAAAATAGCGTAAGAGAAACAGAAATAAGACTATTAAGATCAGCCAGATCACTAGCCATATATTAAGCCTCCCTGTGCTCCCAAAAGAGCAGATTATTAAGGCATAAGGGTCCCTAAGGTTTTTCTCTACAATGCCCAGGTGGATTTTGTGGGTTTTGATGATGGGTCTGACCAACTTTTCTCCACTTCCTACTACCCGCAGAGCACTAGGACATCAAAAGCACTTCAGCAAACACCACCTCAATCTTGACTGAAGTGGAGGTGCTTGCATGGAGACCACACTGAGTCTTAGTCACCTGAAACTTTCCTGTAGTAATTCTTTCTAGAAAGAATTATGACTACCTTGGTTATAAGAGGTTGGCCATGATGTAATTATTTAACTCACTGCAGCTAGCTGAGACAAATCAAATCATGACTTCTTTATAGTCATCTTTCACCATTAATGCATGCATAGCACTGAAGACCTCAGACAAGAGATACTGAGGTTTTAGCACAGCAATGAGGAAACAAAGTGCTAGAGGCTTAAACAAAAAAGGCAACATGACATTTCACAGTCTACTTGGTTGTTAACTAGTCACAGAACAACCAAAAACACTGAGTCACTCTACATTTTGTTCAAGATGCTTCCAATGGAACTTGCTTTTGGAAAGTATTTCTTTACAAGACATTCCAAGAAAACTTTATGTAAATATTTTATTTTGCCTGTCATCTTGGACAAGAACGTCACTTTCTGGGTCAACATATTGAGAGTATGATTCATATGAAAACAAGCATACACTTCACCTCATAGGCTTTTCAATTCTTCACTGACATTCCTCAGCTCCTTCTTAAACCAGACAATGAGCCAGAACTGTCCAACCCCCATTACAGAAATAGTGTTTCAGGCTTAAGGGTGCTTTTGCAGATTTGTTAAGAGCTACAAAAGCTTCCATTACTCACAATTTAATAAGTCTGAAGTGCAACCTGTTACTGCAGTCTTGGATTAACATCAGGAAGACTAGAGAGCCAACATATGAGAAGGAAAAAACATCACAAACAAGGACAGAGATTCAGTGAAAGACTTCCATTGCATAGCTTCACCTCACTGTCACTCCCAATACAAATGCAGAGCTTTTTAATTAATACCAGTTACTGCCACAAGAGGAAGCAGTATGTATTTCCAGTATGCTGGCTGTGAGAGCATAGCACAGCTACTGCTGTTCACACTTTGGTCTTGTCCAATTCACCAAGGTATTTGGGTCTTCAGGAACAGACTGTAAGCAAGTCAATCTGAGAAACATTTGTAAGGAGGAAAAGGACAAATAGTTTAACAACTTTGAAGATAAACCAGAAGCCAAAACTCCACTGACATTTAGTATAACCAGGCTCAATCATTAAGTTTGGTAAGTAAGAGGCAAAAATTTACTGTTCTGAAACAGGTAATACCTACCTGCCATTTGGCAAGGACAGCTTTGTTCAAGCTTTAAAGCAGGCAAAGGTCAAGAGAGATGCTATATATGAACAGCAATTATATTAATAAATCAAAAAAACAGAGGCAATGAGCCCTGACAGTTAAGCAAGCACACTAAGCAGCTCTCTTGTATCACCAAGAGCTCTGAAGGTCTGGTGTACACTCAAAATTGTCATTTCCATCCAGCTGTTTAGCACCATACATTACAAAAATAGTACTGCTTTGTGCAGCACAATTTAAAAGACCTTTTTAGTTGAAATTACCCAGTTTTGCATTTTATTTTCAGTTTTTCAGACACAGTGGAAAGTGTTTAACATCTTTAACACCACAACAGACAAGCACCTTCTGTATTTCTGACAAAAATGCCATCCATTCACTTCAAATCTGGTAGAAGCAAGGGATGAAATTCATGCCTGAACTGCAAAAACAACTATTACATACAGCAGCTTGAACTGTAAAGGATGTGACAGAGGTATTTCTACTTCAGTTGTACTTTTGTAACATTTGTAATGGGGCCTGCCCAGCCTCAAGTCAAAGTCATTAAATTCATCATCCAAAAAGTACTTGTTTTCAGTTATTTAAATGCAGCCAAACTGATGAACAGAAGGTTATTAAAAACCATCAGCTATAACCAGCTTTACCTAGTAACCTAGTGACTTAAGAACCTTGGAAAACCCCTGGAAAAACTCCAACATACTCTTCACTTGATAAAGCAAATCTAGACCTTTTTATTTTTTTTTGGTTTTTTTTCATTTTTTTCTTTTTTTTTTTTAACAATTTGCCAAGACTGGAATGAGAGATAAATAGAAGGCACAACAATTTTGCTTTTTTTTTTATACAAATACAAACTAAACATGAAAAAAACTCCCTATCTCAATAAAAAATTTCACAAGTTCAGGAAAAGTGTTTTAAGAGTCAAGTTCTAGACATTTAAAACCTATCCCACAATCCAAAATTTTTAAAGTGGTAAAGCAGTAGTTCCAATTCCTTTCCGTGATCATGTATCAAAAGAAATGAATGATTCTACGGATACCCATTATTCCACTTTTACAGCGCCACAAAGAGAAAGGTGAATGTCAATTTTTCAAGTGGCAGTATCCCCGGACCAGAGGATGTTCACATGACCCTCAAAGAATAAATCAATAGTTTTGTTTTTCTGCCCTCGAAATACTTGCCAAGTACTAAGTTTTCCTACAGGCTCCTGAACGCATGCACGTGAAATAATAGTCCACTGGCTGAAATGCACCCGAATTCAGTAGAAAGGGGGGAGGAAAAAAAAAGAAAAATAATAGACATTCCTTTAGGAAAAACCACTGGTACCAAAAAAATCCAGTCCGTAAGTTTGAGGTGAACAAGAAAATTCAGTTCTTTTTAAAATCCACTTTTCCTAAAGCGTTGTTCCACAAAGCTGGAATCTGGGACAAGGACTAGAAAAAAAAAAATCACAAAACCATAACACAAACAAAAAGGGGCCAAAATAGTATCAAACGTAGCAGTCTATAACAGGCTAGGGCCACATTCCAAGATACCCAAGGCTGAAATTCACAAATCTGCAGGAAAAAGGGTTTTCTCCACCATGTCAACATCTGCGATGCATTCACTGGCGTTGCCCGATCACCCTTCCAGCTCCAAATCCTGGCTTCTGGGACATTCCTCCACGTGGAGGCCCTCGAATCCCACCTCCCAGCCCCCCACGAGTGCCTCCAGGTCCACGTGGTCTGTTATCTCTGCGGTCACCCTCCCTGGCAGCTCTTGTTTTCTTCTCCTCCACATTCAGGCGCACCTCTCCCCTGAACATGATGGGCTGCAACAAAAGCAGAAAGGGTACTTTCAATAACAACTCACCACTAACTGCTCAATGTCAAGTAGATTTCTGTAACCTTGTCTTATATCCTCCTCTCCATGAGAGAAAACTGAAGGGCTAGTAAAGTGCCAACAGTCAAACAGTCATTCAGAAGTTACTGGAGAAGGTATAAAGACAGATTTGAAAGTGATACTTGAAAAGCAATCTCAGTTCACACTAAGTACTCTGACACCTTTTAGAAAAGAAATGGAACTATTATTTGGGCTATTATATTAGCCCAAACTCAGACCAAATCTCAAGGCTTAAAAATCTGCACCCAAGTTACCTTTTAGCTAAAGAACAGAAATATGCTGCCAAATCTGCTGTACAGTAAGAAAGTAAAGATGCCCCTGTCTGGTGAAAAGCTAGGCTGTAAGCAAGGACAGCACACGGACAGCGCACAGGTGTTGTAGTGCATCCAGATTTGCTGCCTCCACACTCTACGGTCATGCAGTGCACATTTTGCATTAGCAGTCACTGGTAACAAGCTAAGCAAGTACCTCTTGCCTTTTTTAGCAGAAATTCTTTTCAACCTGCACACCAGTATAGCTCTTCCCTTTCAACCTCTTCTCAACCTCTGACAAACATGATTCTACTTCTCTATAGGGTCAGGTTCTCTACTTTGCTTCCTGAAAGTTATTTACCTGCTTCCCACATACAGTTCAGCTGTTTCGCATTGCAAAAAGGCTCTATGATGAATAAATTCACGTTCACCTAAGTTGTTATAAGCTACAATGACAAAAGACTCAACCTGTTCAAACGCTGCACAAGTAGTGGAATAAGAGGGAAAGACACCACATCTACTTTAATACGGTCCCTTTGGCCTTTCTTGAACAAGTGGAATCTTTTATTGTTAATCTGAAGAACAGTGCCTATTATTAACAGATCAAAACTCACTGACTAGAATTTTATTTACCCTGCTGCTAAGGATCTTCTGAACTGGTTCAGGATCATCAAACACCACAAACCCAAAATTGGGGAGCTTTCCACCACTGTTGATGCGGAGTTCAACAACATTGCCATAGCCTGCAAGAGAAAAGCCGAGTTCTTGGGTCATACATTAGAATGCTCTGTTGACCACACTGATGGCTACAACCCCCATACCCTGAGACACAGCAAAGAAACTAACTTACTTTGGAAAAAGTCTTTAAGTTCAGATTTATCCACATCATGGGGAAGGTTCCCAACAAACAGCTGATGACTGTCTGGGTATCTCACAATCCGTCTAGTTTCCACATCGCCTTGCTCACCCTCACGAACTTGAACAGAAAAGTGAAACTTGTTTAAGAAAAGCCAGTCCCCACAACAAACAAAAAACAAGCCATGGTCAGAATTAGTACTTTACAAAAAACAATTCACACTGTATTTATCTGTTCCTATATCAAAAAAAAAAAGCATTTTATACTAGCGAGTTTGTAACCATTTGCTTTTTATCACCTGAAGCCAACCCCTTGAGTAAAAACCTAGATACTCCGATTGAATGATACTGAAATACAGCTTTAAAGCTTGCCAGACATTCAGACCAAGATAAAATAATCATATTCACAAAAGTAGTAGAAATCACTTATTCACAGAATTAATGAGATTTTTAAAAGCTTTAATCATTATATTGCTTCCCCAAAATCAAACAGCAAAAAGATTACTTTGTAGTGTCTCTTACTTGGTCTAGGACCCCTCTGTGGTGGGATGCTTGTTCGCTGCTCCCTCACTCGCTGATCCCTTTGAGGCCTCTGAGGTGGGGTCTGAGATTCAGGCTTTGCCTCAGGGCGGGGCTGTATCAGACAATGGTACAGTTCAACTTTTAACAGCCCACTATCAAGTTGTTAAATTGAAAATACAGCAAAAAACATAGTTCTTTCCACCTCTGACTAAAATGCATGTTAATGCATACTAACAGCAAACATTTTAGTTGGCAGACACTCATCACTCACATTGACATTCCCTGCCCCCATGAGCAACAATTCCTCCTCAACACAAAAGCCAAGGAATAATATTTGCATGAAGTCTATCAGGAAACACTGAATTTTAAGTTTAAATCATGAGCAAGTAGATGTTTTTCCCCACCTCAGTTTACTGTCAGCCAGCTTAGCACTTCTACTTTTCCAAGTGCTGGATTCCTACCTGCGAGGCTGGTACTTTCACAACATGAGGTGGTATTCCCGACACTGGAACAGCTCCACTGGGAGGGAGGTTCTTACTCGTTACTAATGCCCAGGAGAAAGTCTTAAAAAGAAGATAAGATTGTAATTTAACTCCAGATGTTTTTATCCTTCTGAAATATATTCGATAGTACAGCTAACAGACAGAATGACAGTAACAAAGTCTAACCTGTAATTGAAATTTGGGTTCCAGACACTAGCAGTTTCCCCACAACTTAAGTAATTTAAATTCAAAAGACATAGTTCCACCCTGTTTCTAAATTCTACATGGAGCTGAAATAGGACCGTAAGAACAAGTATCACAACAATACTGACCAAAGTATTGGTTTCTTGTACACTAATTTGTCAGCTTTTGCCTCTTTTAACACTGAATAGTGACAAAAATCCCCAGGTAGAAATAAAGTTGCATTTCATCCCTTTTCCCGATTCAGCATGTTGGCTGCAGTCTGCTGAGGATTTCAGAAGCTCTGTTAATAAACAAAGAATCTGAGCCTCTCACTGCTGCCACAGTTCCCACACCCACCAAACACAAAGCTCCTTACCTAAGCTCCTGGTATTCTAATCAACTAGTTACTAGCTAGAATTTTAACTACCTGTTACTGTATAGGAACTAAGGGACAGGGGGCAAGTGGGCATGAGAAGAGTCATTCAGGCTTGTAGGGAGGGGGCAAACTGAGCATTTAAACACTTCTAATTAAAGCTATTTTCCCTCTTGCCAGAAAGCAGATCATGCTCTGCAAAATGACAGGAGCATCAAACATACTGATGAAACTACCACATCATAGTAAAGAACCACCCACTGTCATTACCCTGGAGTCCTCTTGCACTGCAGGAGCTGGATCAGCAGGAGCTGGAGAAGGACTTTTTTCCACAGTCTCTTCTTGAGCTGTCTCTTCTAATACCGGCTCAGATTTTTCTTCCTGCACCTCTGGTTCAGCTTCCTGCTCAGGTTCTGGCTCTGGCTCAGGCTCTGCCTCTGCAGCAGTCTCTTCCAGGTGTTCCTCAATGTCATTGCTATTATACAGCACCACAAAAGGAAAAAAAGAGGTGGTATTCTCTTGATTCTAGTACTGGGTGGTAAGACATGCTACTTGCCTAGTACAGAAGTCAAGTACATCGCATTCAGATGAATAATTTGTCTAAATATGGCCACACTGCACAGGGCACAGGGATGCAAGTTCCTCATTTTTATACTAGAGAGCAGCAAAATCATTATGTCTACTGAAAATCTCAAGTCTCTGTGATAAGCCTAACAGCACTTTAGTTTCAGCTGCCCAGTAAGCAGAAATCTTTGGACTGTCAAAAAGGAAAACTGAAAGTAGCAATAAATTCCTTTGACCTGTTCTACAAGCACTCTGTCTTACACAACACCTGATTTCATAACAAGATATTACCTGACAGCCTGCTCGTAATAGGCACCAGTATCATTAGGAACAGCCTCAGGTGTCTGCTGTCTTTCCTCAGGTTCCTCTCCTTCTTCCTCTGATTCTAAATGAAGTTAGAAAAGGAAAAAAACAAAAGCCACACACACTTAGTACTTGGTTTAAATGCAAGGCATTGTCCACAACATGCAGGTGAAAGACAAAGAGGCCATTGGAAGCACTATTAGACATGACGTGGAACAAACATTTTCTCATACTTCTGCTGTCATTTCAGGTACTCTGTTTTGACCATGGTCAAACACCATGTCCCAAACACTTCAGAGAAGCAGATTTATAGCCTACAGGTCTGACTACAACTGCTAAAGTATGTCTTATGGTTCCTTTAATAGAAACAAAATACACCAGAAAATAATCATCAGCATGTTACAACTCCTTGTAGAGTAAAGAGAAAGCTCAGAAGAACATGAAGCTTAATGCTGATCTGCCTTCTCCAGCAGGAAGATTTTCACTGGCCTGGGAATGCTGATAGAGACCCAGAAACAAATACCAATAGAACCATCCAACAATTCCTCCTACTTACCCTCTGGAGGTTCAGTGTCAGAGTCACCAAAAACCTCATCTTGGTAGCGGAAGATGTCATTGTGGACATAAAACTTGTTTGCAACAGAACCCTAGAAGCAAATCAAAGGAGGAACCAGTTCAATTACATCAACTGCAGTAATGTATTAGTGCTTTTAATTCTGACAGCTCACAACACTAAAAAGGCAGGAGCAAGAACTTTCTGGGGTCTAAAGTATCAATTCTCAGCTCCGAGTAAAACTGAAGAATAAGTGATCTTGCAATACTCCCTTTTTTTACCATTTTCAAATATGTGATCTATTTTGTTCAAGAAAGCTGTCTAAAGAGCCACCTCAAATGCTGTCAGCAACAACAAATTCTGAAAATCATCTCTTCAAACAACAGGAAGCATCTTCCTCTTTGTACTAGTTCTTTTCAAAAAGAGACCCAGTTGCTAGGAGGGCAAATCAAAGATAAAGCAACTTTAAAAATGCTTAAAGAAATATATGCATTGCACATACCTAGCAGCCAAAAGTAAGGCTATTTACAACTGTAATTATGATATCCAAGGTTAATGTACGACCATATAGCAGCATTGTATTTCCTAAGAAATCACCAGAACTTTGCTGCTCAATTTTCTAATAAGTTACCTTCCAAGTCTAACCCTGAATTCTAACACAGAATCAGAAAAGTCTCAATCTTGACATGGTGTCAGAAGCACTGTAATAAGCACTGTAATAGCACTAGCATGCACTACAGCATACCTCAGGTGCAAGTACAAACGTTTGCATGAATCTGCGCACAGGCTGCATGTTGTTGGAGAGCTCTCCCATCACCTGGACTACAACACCATCATTGAGAGTAGCATGGGCATCCACATGACGAATCTTTGTGTGGCAATCCTTGAAGTTTAATGACAGCACCTTCTTGTGGATATCCTACGAAATAATGGCATACAGGTTGCACCGCAGAAGCCATTTCTGCTAAATTAGCAGCTTTCAAAGAAAGCAAAAACATTAAGTATTGTTTCAGAATATTCTAACTCTAGAGAAAAAGCTTTGCAGCATGCTCTTTAAGTATACTTTGCAAGCAATTTTACATTATTAATTTCAATAAAGGAAGTATATCTTGCCTAAATAATGCTGTTTAGAGTTGGCAGTTCTCTACCTATTTTTGACAGACAGTACTTGGACAAAGGGGTATGAATCACAGGTGGATGTGCCTCTTCTTAGCTACAAAGGTGACAAAACCAGGAAAGAACAGCAAGGTTTTCTAAAAGTACTTACAGATTGCCCATAGACTGCATCAGCTGGTTTTCCATTGGAATCCAAGCCACCATGGACGTAGGAAGAGTTCTTTCCATAAAACCTGTACGAAAGAAATACATTAACACTAATCTTTGTTATGTAACAGCATTGAGCCTCTACATAAAAGTGCACTATGAATAATACTCTCATGCATCATTTCTATCTGAAATTATTGAACTACAGCCATACAATTAGAAGTAGCAAACAATACATTTTTGATGTAATTCAACTAACAACCAGAACACAGACACTCAGCAAGCCGAGACACAGTAATAAGCTTATTCACCAATTTTAACATACAAACTAAAGCATTCACACAGAAAGCTAGCTCAAAGTGAAGCAGAGCTTTACCTGTGCAAATAGTCAGGTGCTTGGTTCAGCAGAGTATAGTACTGCCTCACAAACTCCCGCCCGACCAGCAGGGGACTTGGCTTCTCCATCACCATTTCTTTGGTCAACTGAAAACTGTGGAAGAATCAAAAGCTCCATAAAACACAAGCATTTTACATTGTTGGTCGCATACTGATAGCATAAGCCACATAATCATAGTGGAAAGCACACACCAAAACCCATCAGCTGTTTTACCACAGTAAGCAATTTAACCAGTGTGTTTTCAGAGTCATCAGTCTTCAGTGCTGAGAAGATTGCTGGGTACCAAACCAGTGGTGGGAGACTGCACGGGTGAGGAAGTTTACCCCAACATGCCAGCATTTAATCATCCTACATACTCTCAGTAAAGCAGGTGGCAAGCAAGTATACTTCTTCAAGAGGATTTGCTAAGCGGCTAAGTAATTTACAGTAGATCCAAGTTCTACTTACCTTACTTGACTTCACAATCAGAATTAAAAGTCAGATGTTCTAAGGCAAAGCCTGTGCTGGTGTATTAGGGGCATTTTTAAAAGGTCAGAACGAGTCCAATCTATTTTTATCAGGAGTGCAGCACTCCTTGCTTGACAGTGACAAACACTGCAGAGAACTATCAGATGATACTAAAATTACTATGCTACAAAAAAATACATGCTGCTCTTCTCTTTCTTCCAAACTCAGCAAGCCATCTCTTAAATTCAGACAACCAGTCAAATGAACAGCACCACTCATACCTAGGCCCAGAGACAAAGCTATCTAGCTATCTTCTACCTAATTTCCACACATGTAAGTTACAAAAGGGAAGTCTTTGCAGGTGGATTACACAATGTGTGAATCTTCAAATCTTCAGTCAAAACTAGAGCACATTTCCATGTTTCCTTACTTTCAAGTGATCAGACACACTGTTTAAACTCATGCAAAATAGGTTCAAACCAGTAGGGAAAGACACTGAAATCAAGCCATACTGTTGCTACCTAATTGAGAAGCAAAAGTAGATTTTTCTGCTTCATACTCAATTATATCAAGATGTAGCAGAACAAGTGCTTAGTTTTGCTGTTGATGTATCACAGATAATACACAAGAGCTAACTTTCCTGCAACTATTCAGGCCCTGTAGCACTGACAGTAAAGGGCTAGGAAAGTGCTATCTGCACTAAGTCAAGCAGACCTTAACCAAAAGGGTATTAAAAGGCCACATGTAGCAGCTGGAAGAACTTTCTCCCTGCTACTGACCTCCAATCCCTTTCCAAACACATGGCATTCAAAGTCAGTGTGCACATACTTCAGGTGTGTTATGCAAATCTAAACTAATACACTACTAACTCTGCAAAACAATTCAGGAGTCATCATTTACTGATCTCCTTTCATATCTAAGACTATGTGGCAGCATCAACTGAAAAAAAAAAAAAGCAAGTCCAACTAAAGTGGATTCATGCCTAAGCAGTTACATTGGGACAAGCTTTCTCACACCTAACAGCATCCTGCATCTGGGTAAACAGAGTTGCTCACAACTATCATCTAAACAAAGTAACAGGGAAAGAAAAACAGTCTGTCTCCCCTTGAACTAAGCCTTGTCCCAGTTCATCCAAGGCTCTTGCTTGACACTTTCATCATGTTTGTTGAATTTCATAGTCCTTTAAATGCTAAGAACTGACAACAGACTATAGCTTCAAAAGACAGAGGTGAACTATTAGGTTAGTGTTATTACAGAGACAGTTTCAAACGCACACCATATACAGGCCTGCAAAGAAAGCAGCAACCATACTGCTGGATGTACAAGGAATGTAAAGCAGAAGCTTCAAACTCCAAACAGAACATCATAAAAAAAAGCAAACAACCCAATAAAAAAAGACTCCATGGAAATTAATCTTTTGGACAAAGCCAAGTCCAAACACACCTGGCAAATTCCTTACCTCTCAAACTGTGGTTTAGCTCCTAACATACTGCAATCACAAGACAATGTTTAACCATACTGACAAAACATATTTGAGGGTGTGATCACACCCAGACTCCCAGCAACGGTCAGCATGCACTGCATGCAGCTTTGCTGGAGATACAGTACACAAATTCCTACCCTGGGAGGTATGCAGCTTAAGGTTCAAAACAGAAGCCTCTGGAATTATAAGCATAATGTATTATAGATACATTATGTCCAAGAACAAACACAGTCTGAAGTAACAAAAACCTCAAGGATATGAACTTGTTTGCTGTCTAGTGTATGCTAAATTAGATCCCCACAAAATATTATCAGATGGTAAGAAAACACACCACAGGCAAAGTAAGCGTAAGTTGTGGGTACCACTGCCAACTTCCTCATTTAACTTTGTTTCCTGTCAAGCATTTGTGAAGCTTAATCATTACAATGGGCACGATGACCCTAAAGCAGCAGAAGTGGCAGACAGGCAAGACCTGTATGTTTAGATCCAGTCAGCTTAACTGACACTGTAAAACTTAACTGCTCCAATTGCTAGGCCTGCCTCTGTGTTCTGAGTTTACAGTTACAAAGCCAAACCTATCATATTCCCCAAGACCACCATTCAGAGTACAACAGCACTACACAAAAGAGCATATATACTTTCTTGTTCACTTTTCTGCCTGTTTGGGGCTTGGAGTCTGTTTTTTCGGGGGGTTTTTTGGTTTTGTTTCTTTTTTTTTTTTTTGAGGGATGGGAAGGAGGGAGCAAGGAAGGTGCAGGGGGTACTTTTAATTTCTTTCCAAAGACTAGTTTCCCCTGCAATTAAGGTTTATTCCTATAGATATCAACAGTCAGGTCTTCCACTCAATTGTGTTCAGTGCTGCATCAAGCTCTTTTGAGAATTATTTTCAATTACATTTAGAATACAAATGTACAAAGCTTGACATCCTCGCATAATGGTAAACTGTTACCTGCAGCACTTAAAGCTCAGCAGCTCATTCACAAAAAGCTCTTCCAGATTTCCTTTCAGTGAAAGACTCCCCACCTCTATTATTCCACTAGCACATCATCTTCAGTGCTGTTTTGAGGTTTCCCAATGCCGTACTGAACACTAAAAGTGAAGTGTCTGGTGCTGCTATGTCTGTCATATTTACACACTAATAAAAGGACTTCACTACTGATAAGGGTGACAAATTTATCAGAACTCACTCTTAAGATGAAAAGAGGCACAGGAAAGTGTCTAGATTTCACTAAGCAGATCTGAAAAGAAATGGGGAAAAACCTTTACATGACCTAATCAGAGGACAACAATCTGGTTTTACTCCTGCTACACCTGCGGCTACATTGCCAGTTGCCATCTGTTCCTGTTCTCCAGTCAGCACAACCTGAATGATAGAAGCCAAGCCATCTCCAGAGGGAATATTTGCTCCCTGCCACTCAGAAGCAATTTATTACTCCACAATTCCTTGACCTAAGAATAACTGTGAATATTTTATACTGCATTTCTACTGCACAGAGCATGACAGTACCAAATGCTTGAACTGTCACTGCATTACTCCTAACAGAAGCTTATGCACACATTTTCGTGTCATTTGAGGTAATGATGAAAGGCTGAAAATTGACAGGAAACACTAAAAATTAGATTATTTAAGATTAATTTATAAATATGTATTCATATTACTCCATATATGTAAAACAAATTGGATAAATCAAATTATAACAAATACACTACAGTAATTCTGTAACATCCCTTTAAGCCAAGAGACTTAAGGGAAGACAAATACCTCCTTTACAGTGGTTATCACCTGGCTGGTGGAAAATTCCACCATCTGTTACAATGCTCCTACTTGGCAGAAAATCAGTGCTGGGCACTGAATTTCTAAAGTCTGGTTATGTAAATTAGAGCCATTTATGTAAATTCCACATTAGCAAATCTAGATTTAGGGCCATAAAAACCTATTAGCATATTAGTATTCAGAAAAGAAATATTCACAGAACACCTAACAGCCAGCATTGGTTAGCATTTTATCACCAAACTGCTACACAGTAAAGTGAACTAACCATTGATGTCTCACATCACTTTTAAAACACACGAGGCATTTAGTCTAATCTTGTTTTTACCAGACTTCCTACACAACAAAAAGCCCACTACATTACATCGAGGCTCCCAGAACAACTAATGACTGCAGAACCCCCACAGCCTGATTTAACAAGCCAGAGGCTATGAGAGCCCATCTGAGCCCACAGGTCAGAAAATCCCAGAATTCACTTCCTAAAGTGTGTGGCAATTTTAAACAGCTTCTGTCAAGAAATTCTTTGTACTAACAGAAAGACAAAGTTAATATTTACATTGAAGCATATTTTAAACAGGCCCTGGTTTGTTTCCAACACTATCCTTATGTCTTTGCTCTTTGCCATCTTAATTTCTACAAACTGCAATTCAGAGCTTTCATTTCTCACTACAGTAAAGCAACTCTGAAAGCACCACTGATGTCTTACCTGGAAAAAGATAGCTTTTCCCCCTAAACCAGGGTGTAAAAATTCTCACACAACACTACTCCTTCATTCTGGTATCAATGAATTCCTTAACACAAGAAGGCTTTTTGAAAGCTTAATTAACAACCAGAGAAGGTCACATGGAAGAAAGGTGTCTGTATCTAAGGCACATCACATTACAGACCTGGCAAACGGCAATTTTGGTAGACATTAAAGGTCTGGTCAATAGTTAATAGGATTGTTTAATTAAATGTCATTTGGGATCTCTCCAAGTTGCTTAGCAATAGGTCAGCATGTTCAAAGCCACAAACCATGTATCTATACACAGTAACCAGCACTTGCAGCAGTTAACTACTGCTGCTTTGGGCAAGAGAAAAATAGCCAGAACAAATAAAGTCCTGAAGAAAGCTCCTAATATGGCTCCAGCAGCACGATACAGATTAAAAGTGAAGCAACAAAAACAATTCCAGCTAACTTGAACTCTTCATGCATTTTACATGATGAGCACCTGCTAGCGCTGCTAGCTAAGCAAAATAAAGGAAAACCACCATAAGGGAAGCTGGTACCTGTGTGTGAACTACAATACAAAACATTAGAGGGTGAACAATGAAACACAAACAAGCTAAACTTGCATCTCTAGGCAAATTCCAGTGCCCATTACAACTGGGGATTTGTATCATTATACCAGCTCACTCTCCAGTAAGAAGAGTACTGTAAGAGTAAGGTTTTAAATATGTATTTCCTTAAAAAGGAAAGACAAGGCGAGATGTGAAATACCCTTCTCATTTTAATACAGCCTTAACTATATAAGGGAAACAGAAAAAAGAAAAATAAAAAAAAAGCCCATCAGTTGTTGACTCCAAACCTAAATTATGAAGACCTGAAAAAGCACCTCAAATAAGGGAGCAACCCAAGTCTCAACCACTAATCTCCCTCAAAGAAATGGGTCTCATTGCCTCTCTATGGATGCAGAAATAGACGATGTCCCAGGAAACAGTGTCACAGCAATACAGCCTGGGTTTTACTTGACAGATTCAGGGGGAAAGTATTCTGTTGGAAAGAAGTCACCTTAAAGGTAGCGGTCTTTCACAGAAGGCAAGATATTTAGAAGCCATAGCCAGAAAGCTAATGATGGGATAAGTTACCCAATGAATAATGAAATATTTGAAGATCAGATGGGAACAAGTTGCAAGGTTACCATCATTCTTTTACTAGTATCTCCTGGAACACAGCCATTTCTCCATTCACTGTAGCAACTAGTGTCTGCTGTATGACAACACAACAAAGAGAAGCAGTGCCTCAGTTCATAGAGTACTTGAGGTTTTACAAAGAGCTGGATCCTAAACAAATTACACAGCAATCAGAATGAGCATCCTTGGGCAAACAGCTTGCTTTGTACTTAGTTATCCCAATGCTGCCAAAATGTATCTGCAGAAAGGCATACCTGAAGCCCTTTTTGAAGCTCTTTGAGACAAACTAATGAGGAATAAAAAAAGCCAGAAATCACACCAACATATGGGTAAGAAAAATCTAATTAGAAGCTTAATTTTGTCAAAGTATCCAAGAAATCAATTCAAATTTAAGTGCAAAAAAACCCATTTTCATTACAAGACTAAAAAATAATTCAGAATTGCATATTTAATACTGCTCATAATAGTACTGAAAACCCCTCTGCTTGCCAGTGGCAGATGGGAAGCCTTACTCAGCAACAATGCACACCATAAGAATACAAATAAACAAACGAGGAATTGCTGCAGAAGAGCTGTCACTGTAGGACTCAGCCTGTGTTTTTGCTAACAAACCTATGTGTGATCCACAAGTTGATGCATGCAATGGAGTCTGCCAGTTTGTAGATAAAATTCAGTGCTTCTTGCATTGTTCAGCTGTGCCAAGAACAAGACAAACTTAATATTTCTATTGCTACTATTCAGAATTTAGAAGAACACTTCTGAGAAATATGATTTCTAGAGTATTACACAAAAAAAGCCCAGGAGAAACAAAATACAAAGATAACCACATAAAGTCTAAGTTAAGGCAGTTAAGAGGACCCCTACCTGTACACTAAGGAATGTTCATCAGGGGAAGGAAGAAGATACTAGATATTATTCCTATGCTTAAGAGCATAAAGGTCCAAAGACAAACAGCATATTAGGTCCTGTCTAAAACAGGAGAAAAAAGGAATCTAGCCTAGAGTAATCTGAAGAATTTGGCATTAAGAGTAAGTGGTACCACAGGACTCTCTCACCAAATTGTTTTTCTTGAATTTTCCCCTCAAAACACAGGTTTACAAGTGCTGGGCCTATTCTGGTGTGGGCTTGGGTTTCTTTTCCCCTATCTTCGAATTTTCTACTTCATGTCACACAATCATCACATCCAATAAGCAATACAAACAGGAGGACAGCATTTCTGGAAAAGCAGCATAAGCATTTGAGTCCTTGCTTAGAATTAGCAACAAGAAACAGATTTTCTTGTATATCAATGTTTGCAACAGCTGCCCTATGCCCATGACCCTGCATGTAGCCAAATATCTGGAGTTTCCCTTCAGAGAACCACTAAGGTATTTAGCACTGCTTTCTGGAAAGTTCTGCTGTACTGTGTCACAGGGAAAAAAATACTCAAACTTAAAGATAGAGATCTAAGTTTTCTTATGTTACAGATTAACATACCATGTTCCACATGCAGTTTATTACTTTTTGTTTCAATACGCTGTAGATGTGATAGGGGAAGTGAAATATTTTCATCTGTTCTCAGATGCCTCAGTACAGCTTTGCATCTCTCAAAAAGCCACCAGAATTTCCTACTCATTACACAAAAGCAATACAGAGTAGGCAAGGCGGAAGCTTCAGAACTTAACACACAAATTTAAGTTCACATTACTTTAGATTTATTGCCTAACAAAAATCCCACCAAAGTACCAAATTAGACATCTTCATCTTTGGTACTTCTTGATGTTGAAAAGGCAGAAGAATGCTCTTGACTGACAACTCCTTTGCTAAATTCCTCCTGCAACAGGATTCATGACATAAAATATATTTGCACACAGCCTCAGAAGTACAACCTGAAGCTCAATTACTACTTGGGCATTTATCATGAGACAGGTTCACTTGCGATAGATGTTACCATACAGGTCACTTGAGCTGCTCATGTCCTGCTTCCGTTCAGTAGAGAAAGGCAGAAAATAGTCTTGTCACTGCAGAAAAGCGACTGCTGTAGAGGGACCTGTTGGAACACTGAGCTAAGATGATCTGCCCTGAACCTAATAACACCTGGTATCATCACAAAAAGATGCCTCAAGACTCCACAGAAACATTACCACACTTTTAAAAATAATCCTATATCAGATTCTCCTAACCAGCCCTTCCCCTACCCGAGTGAAGGACTTGCTCATCTCTAACTAGACCTATTCCAACCTCATTTGCCCTACAATTAGAAGAAATGGTTTTTTTCTGTAAAATTACATTTTAACCATACAGATTTCATCCTAAAGGGTGGCAGGATTAGTGCTAGTCTCAATGGTTTGCTTGTTCAATTTCTTAATGAAAACTAAGTCAGCTTTATGCCTATACTGATCTCCAGACTGCTTCATGATAAAGTAGCTACTTAGACCCTATGATTTTGCCATTAGAACAGGTTTTGTTTTGACATCCAAGAGCTGCTCCAACAACTCTATGAAGCTGGCAGCAGATCCAGTCTTCTTCCCTCTTAGGTCTGAAATTTTTCCACTTGGCTCCACTGTAGCTTCTTAAAGTAAAAAGCAAAAGTTACTCATAGGCGGTCAGAAGAGGCAGATTACAATACTTTGCTACACAAGCATTACAGTGAAATTCAAGCTCCTTCCTGCTTGGATTAAAATCATCAGGACTCAGATTTACAAAATATTTTCTGCATGCCAAGCAACCTGGACCTGCAACAGATACCTGTAAAGTGAGACAACTCTTTCACCTCTACCCATTCTAGCCACAGAAGACTCTCAACCTTCACGTATTGACTGGATCCAAGCACTTAATACTGATCCAACCTGGAGTTGTTACATTGTGAGACACTTCAAAACAAAACAGAAAGTCAACCTAATAGCAGTCATCAGTGAAACAGAAAACAGTACAGGGCAATGCAGAAGAAACGGAAAATGGCCACCAACATTTTAGAATGCAGCATTTCACATTTGCCTCAGCAAGGTATCAGGCTCATAGCAGATTATTTGTGCTTAACTGACAGCTCACAATCTTCTAGCTCTGAAATCAGTACTCCATCAGCTATGTCTTTCTGGAAGAGGTCCAGACTTAATATAGCAAAACTAGGATCTCACACCAGTATAATATTAACTGCCCGCAAAGTTTTAGGGATTCTTCTCAGTTACAATAAAATCAAGACACTTTTTTATTACTCGATGAGGTAGCTGAAGATTATCAAGTCTACAAGGAATTTCATGGAGAATAATGACTTAGAAGGTTTTAGAAAGGAGCACGTAAAGAAACTACCAAGTCTTCTAGACAAAACTATCACTTTTATCTTTGGTTTGTTTCAAGCACAGCAGACTAAGGCCAGCAGGAAAACCAGCACCACCCTGCTAGAGCCTTGCTCCACTTTGATTCTTCATTCATCACATTAGTCAGACAAAAAGGCCCAGGTTCTAATATTAAAACCTGGAATAATCAATTCAAATGTTTTCTAACTCAAAGGCCATTTATACCAACCTTATGAGTGCTCTCTCAACAGCTACTACTGTTACGAACAGAAATATTAATATGTATTTACAGTAATATCATTGTTGCTTTATTTTCATTAAAAAGTGTTCCTCTGAATATGTTCGCCTTCCAATTTTCAAGGCAAAAAAGAAAAAGGTATCTTCCTGAGCCAATAGAGAGCTTGCCATTTCATCAGGTGCAGAAAGATTTCATGTTTAAAATGCAGATGTTTAAACTTCTGTCATTAGTTGTGTTGAACTCTACTGATGCTGTTGTGCAAGCAGCATAACAAACAGTAGAGCAGTGGTCTTATAATCACAGTACCAGCAAGTCTTACTATGTTTTCGTTGTTTCTTAGACTGCAAATGCAAAGAAACCCTACAGAAGATCCTGATGCTAACACTTGATCCACACAAAAGAAATCTTGTCCACCAGGTCTTCTACCTTAACTTTAATTAAGGTTTTCTAGCCTTCAACTTAAGGAGTTCACACTTAAAAGAACACAACCTAGCAAAAAAGGCAGTTGCTCAATTCACACAAGTCAAGAACTGGACATCACTATGTAGTTCCTGATGTATAGAAGATTCTTCTTAAAATTAGATTTTTAAAGATTCACATTTTAAAATAAATTAAAAATCTTCCAATGTCGATGATTTTTTTCTAATAGATTTTCTAAAATTACACTTTACAGCATGGTTTAACACTGCCTTTTCTGCAAACCAGTCCCTGGAACATGTGATGCTATCAAAAAAGTTGAGATGTTCATCCTAAAGATGCATTATGACTATTACAATGCAAGACCATAACCATGCAAATACTTAGAGCTACCCTTGAGTTTAGCTATAAATTCCATCCACAACTTAACAACATGAAGCATACTGACTGGAACACCCCAGAAAAGGTGAGTCCAGTTCGTAGGATGCGAACACACTACCACCAGCACCACAGGTGTACTGAAGAACTATCTAGTTATCAGTCATTAGGTTTATTCTTTACAGAGCAGGAACAATAGTGAAAACGCGGTCAAAGGGAAGATTTCAGAAAAGGTCTGAAATGGAGTTTTTATCTGTTAACTTTTGCACTATCTTCCCATTACAAAACCAATCTAGAAAGTCTTGGTAGCTAAACTCAATCCAACACACAGCACACTTGATTTACAGCACGTGGAAGCATGAGCTTCCAGAGCGCAACAGCAGTGTCCACATTTCCTAACGCTGTCACTCCTGGCTGAGAGAGCACAGGCTGGACAAAAATAGCACACACACTGGAAACATGGCGGCTTGCTGCAAATGCTGCTTCCAGCCAGTGGTGGGGGGAAAATAAGTATCATTTTCTTTGTAAAGAATACTTACTGTATACACGCAATCCTTCGTATAAAAGAACCCCAGGTAAGCCCACTGTGAATTAGTAACACATTATACCATCCTGATCAAGACTAAAATTTATTTAGAAGATGTATATTAGCCTTTTTCTCTGTTCTTCCTCTAGTAAGCATATCTAGGGCCTTACAGGAGGCTGGGAAGTCGTCACAGCAGCCCTAGCTCGCATTTAAATCTTGGCTTAAGCTCACATCCAGCCAAGGTCATGCGGTAAGTCAGAGCAAGATGCATGCTGCTCTTCTGCTTGAATAACAGCTCTCAATCTATAAAGTTACAACAACGGAGATACCTACGATCTGATACACCGGTACGGGCGACCTCACTATATAAAGCACGCAGAATCAGTCCCTCAAACAACTATTGAAAGGGGCTGTCTCAGCTGCACGCCAGGTCCTGGGTCACCGCATACCTAACCCCCATCCCTCTCGAGAAACCTCCCCCAAAAAAACAGCGAAAGCAGAACCACCACCATGCAAAGCCGAGAACAAAGATCGCAGCTCCACATCTCGGCTCGCACAATGAAGGAATGGCCGATATCCCCCCCGCCATCCCCCGCAAATAACGCTCCCTTTTAAGTAACTGCTCGCCAAGCAAAGCACCATCGAGCCCCGCTCTCGCCACGGAAGCACCCGAAGGCGCCGTGGGCCCGGGAGGTTCCTCGCGTCCGAAGGCCTCGTTCCGGAGCCCCACAGGGGGGTAACGAAAGCCCGGCCACGGGGCCGCTCGGGAGGGCGCTCACCACAAAGCGTCCCCAGGACCGGGCGGGCCTCATTCGCGGAACCGGGACGGCGGAAGCCGCCTCAGCGGCGGAGATACACCGGGAGTTCCCCACCATCAACCGACCGCGGCCTACCAAGGTGGTAGAAAGGCGGGGGGGGGGAATGGGAAGCCTCAGGCCAGGCCAGGCCAGGCCCGGCCCGGTGCGTGCCGCCCGCAGCCGTCCCCAGGAGGACACGACCCAGCCGCTGGGTCCCGCCCGGTCCCTCCGCGGCCGCAGGGACCCCCACTGCCTCACCTGCGGGCTGAGCGGG
>JBCJKH010044945.1:355-20079 GCA_039877255.1 Loriculus beryllinus
CTGTGACATCTCTGTAATACATCCACAGAATGCCCCATTTAGTCCACGACTTCGGGTTCTATTTGTTATGGTGGTCACTCAGGACAGGAGAGGTGGTGTGTTGCATGGAGTTACTGGGCACCAAAGGTAACCTGGGTTGGGTCACTGCTGCACTTATACCGCTTCTTGTAAGGCATGTGGTATAAGGTGTGTTTCCAGCCATCTGGTGGTTGCTTCCACCATCGTAAGCATGCAGTGCTTGCCTTGGCGGGTTTGTGGGAGTGTGATATAATCAATCAGTCAGGTCTCCCTATATTTATATTTCAGCCATTGTCCTACATACCAGAGAGGCTTTAACTGCATGGCTTGGGTGACTGTAGGCATGTTTCACATGCATGGGTAGTCTGTGCAATAGTGTCAAGTCCACCCCTTGATCATGAGCCCATCTATATGTTGTATCTCTTCCCTGGTGGCCTGAGCTGTCACGGGCCCTTTGGGCTATATATAATTCTCCTTATGAGGGCTTCCAAAATTCCTGGATGACTAGGATTTCCTATTTGAGCCTGTTGTGTGATCAGCGTGACCCACTTCCTCTAGCATCAGTTGTGTGATGTGTAGAGAGGATCCTCCCTTTGAACACCTAGCTCCGTACTACCTCCTATGAAGGAAGTTAACTCTACCCAAGCCAAAACCAGCACACCCTGGCAGCTCTCCTTGTCATGAGCAGCAGTTTGTATCTCAGATCACAGACCAAGTGTATCAGTAAATTGGAGTCAGTGTGGAGACACTCTGTGGTGTGGTCATCTGTGCAGCTTGGACTGTGGCTGAAACACTGGCTTCCCACAAGCCAGGAAAGGGCAATGATGGGAATGCTTCCATTCTCTCCTGTGCATTAAGGGCAAGTTTGTGTAGGAAATGAAGGGGACCAAATGGAGAGGCAGATGTGCTCTAGCCCCGATAGCTGAGATGGATTTAAAGCTGTCTCTCTGCCCCCTGTGCGTTGCAGGGAGCTGAAGCTTTCAGACTCCCAGCTTAGATGCTTTCCTGCTTTTTCACCAGCCTTGTATCTGTAGAAAAGGCATCATTCAATTATGGAAGGGATTGGGGGGGTGGAGGGAAGAAGAAGTTTGAGAAATGCAATCCAAGGAAAACCAAGACAATTATCACACTACAGGATGAAACTTGCTCCTTATATCACCTCCATTTCTGTCTTAGATACAGAGCACAGAGCTGAGCTTTAACTGCTCTTTGGTCTTTGAACAAAATATCATCTCTCCAGTGAGCAGAGGCTTGCTTTCCCCCAGGCAGGTCTGATGCTGCTCCCTGATGTTTCCTTTCCAAGAGAAACCTTAATGCTCTCCAAACAGTTGGAAAGGCTATTCTTTTTTACCTACTCCCTACCTTCATTTACCTGTTTCATCTGGGCTTGGCAGCCAGCAGCATTAGACAGGAAGGTGGTGGAGGAAAGAAAGCAGCATGTATTTCTCCAGCCTGATGAGCCTGGAGTTTCTTCTTGTCATGGTGCCCTGGAAAAGCCCTTTACAGACCTGGCTGGTTCTGGTGGCCTCTCAAGGCACCCACGACAGTGCTTAGTCCCTTACAGCTACTGAAAAGCTGCCTTCCCTGGGTTTCTAACTCATGCCTTTTACGTGGGAACTAGTGCAACAGTGTCTGTCCAGCAGCACTGTTGTCATCAGTGAGTACGCAAGGGTACTCTGAGCCCTTTCCATTAGTTGCTAGTTTGTTTTTTTGCTATGTCTTCTAGCTGCATGAAGTAGAGCTGTGAGGATCTTTATTCAGTGATGTGGGGCAAAAACACAGCATACAGGAGGAAATCTCTGGTTTGGGAACTGATGGGCGCATCTCTGTTTTCGTAGAATCAGTGAAAGGTGAATGGCAAAATGCTGTCATTCTCAGTGTTCTGGTGTGAATATCCAGTCTTGCACTAGTATTTTGACTTGCCTGGTTCTTAGACATCAAAGAAAAACAACCATGGGTTTATGTTCTGTTCTGGGCTATTTTATTTTTCTTAATTTTAATGACTGCAGAAGGAATTTAATGCCTGGTGTGAGGTCATATTTAACGTTCCTCCTCTTGACCTATTCAAGTTGTGTTTGGTACTGCAACACACCATTAAACTGCTGCTGGGCTCTGCCCCTGCATGCGTGCATTTCACTGGCAAGTGGACTGATGTGGGTGAGACAGACCGTAAAACAGCCTACATGCATTTAGTTTTATGAGAAAGGAGGGAGCATGCAAAGGGAGAAGTGGGTAATGCTAAAGTGCAAGGAATCAACCTCCACTTTGAGGAATCTGGCTCAAGTGATGAACAGGAGTCTGTTGCAGGTTGCATGTTTAGTGGCCTGAAACTTTTTGTTAAGTTACGTGGGAGACCTTATGCCTTCCCTGTTGAAAGATCCAGCCAGTAATGTGCGTTATTAGATTAACAGGAAGGCAGTCACTGCATTGTCCTGCATCTCCAGCTGCCCCTTCGCCTTGTTTCCCTCCTCCCTGTACCTGGGTGTTTCAGACAGTGCAAACCTGCAGCCCTTCCTGGCACACAGGACAGTCTGCAGAGTTGTGGGGTGCAAGACAGGGCTTTAGGAGGCTGAAGGTTTCCATGTTTTGAGACGGTTTGGAAGTGAAGGACCTGCAGCTGAGGAGGCAACTGACAAAGATGTGCTTGCAGCCTCCTGTGGGGACAAGGCATTTGCATGGTGCATCTCAAAGGTCGTGTTGCTTCAGGAGTGCTGGTTTCTGCCTCAAGGCAGTGTTTTACAGCATAAATGGCACCACTGCCAAAGAGAGAACTAACAGACACTATTTTCATGAATACAAAGGCAGCTTTCTGTCTCCTTGTGCCTGCCCATCGCTTCCCTCCGTTGTGTTATTCCTCAGGGGCTGCATCCCTCCAACAGTGAATCAGGTTGCTTGTAAGTCGAGTAAACCTCTCCATCTTGCAGTACCTCTTTTTCTAGGCTGTTGGGGTGTTGTGCGGCAGGAGCAGTTAACATAGAGTGGGAATGTACCAAGCAGCCCACACTAACATGTGCTGGCTACCTTACAGAAAAGAGGCCCTGACGGCCGTGGTGTTTTCTGTACTGTGATTCCCTTAGTGGGAGGCTGGTAGACACTTGACTGGGCTGTTGCAAATTGCAATGATGAGCACCAAAGAGGCTGTTTCTCATCGTACATTGCTGAACAATGCTTCAGCTATGGAAGCGAATGTGTACAGTGACTTCCTGCACTGAACTGCTGATTCCTTGAGCATCATGGTCAGAATCCTTAATCAATCTGTGCCTGGTTCCCTTACCTGTGCAGCTGCTGACCAGTCTGCAGGGACACAAGCATCTGTCTCTTTGCAAATGAGAAGCCTGTATAAGGCTGTAAGGAAGGGCAGTGAACCACATCCCTCCAGTCTAACTGCATGCCCTCCAGAGAAGGGATTATGTGTCCATTTCCCTTTTCCCAGGCATGGCATGGGCCCCCACAGAATGCCACAGCACCTCTTTCTGCTGTCTGTCTTTGGAGACCAGCAGCAGGGCATCAGCAGAGACCACTCCCTGGAAACTGTCTGTGCTCTCCATCCTAGTGGACCACCATCGCTATGGCCAAGAGCCAACTCAATGACGCAGTCTGTAGCCAGTGTGCCTGCTAAACAATGTCATTTCTGTGTAGTGGGAACAATGAATCACCCAGGACCGCAGGGTCCACTGGTATTGAGTTACTGTTAATGGAGAAGGGATGCTGAATTGAATGCAATAACGCTTGTTGAGTGCTCCCAAGGGAGGAGCAGAGCAGAGGCTGTGTCCTGAGAGGGGAACGTGGATTGCAAGCCAAAATCTTGCTTGAGCATTCTTAATCCATCTTTAGGACTCTAGGGCAGCCTTTAGGTCTGGAGCAGGCATTGCTCTGGGATGGCAATGCGAGGCGAGCCCTGCTGAGCTCCCAGCCTGTTGCTCAGCATGGCTCCAGTTTCTCCTCCCCACTGCTGCAGGGTTGGGAATGGTGCCTTGTGCTCTTCCAACATGGTGAGGCTTCCTACATTAAATATATTGGGGAGAAAAGCTGTAAATGCTCATCCTCATGCCTCAGGTCTTTGTCGTGCCCTCCCAAACTCCCCCAGCTGCCAGGCACCTGCTGGCTCCAGCAGCAGCCTCTTGCCCTCGAGTTGTGCTCAGAAGCTCAGCGAGGAGAGGGCAGGGGGGAACAAAGCTGAGGAGTCTTCCCATTTCCCAAAGGGGCTTAGATCAAGGTGCTAAGACCCAGTAGTGAAATGTGTATCTGTGACCTTTGTTCCTCCTGTCAGGCACTTCACAGTCCTCAGCGTGACACCAACTAAGTCACAAAGCCGCATCTCAGCAGGTGACAGCTATTCCTGCTGTCTTTCTCACTCTGTCTGGTGACAGGATCTCCTTAAACACATAGCTGCATTTGCACTGTGACAAGCAAAGCTTGCAGAGTAAAGTCAAACAACCGATGTGAAGCTTAGGCTCAACTCTGTGTACACATAATCTTTGCATTTTGCCCAAGAGCAATAGAGTAGTGATAAAAATATCCCTTAGGTAGCGATTCTCATGACATTAGTCCCTAGCCTGTCTGGAAATGTCCTGATCTGCAACATTTCTGGCCCAAGGTAATTCAGCAGAAGCTTGTGACTGCGTTTAGCTCCAGTCACCCCTGAGCTCTGTTCTGTGAGGCAGTGTTTGTAGAATTTCAAGGACTTCATTATCTTGAGGTTTGCTGCTGGATTTTTATCTAAAGTTATGGGGGCTGGAAATCTTGCAGGCCCAGACACCTGAGATCGCAAAATCAATTCTGCCGTCTATTAAATAGGTGTAATTCCCATCGACTGCAGTGAAAGTTACAATTTTGCAGTGGAAGGTGGAATTGGATCCATACGTATTACAGACAGAAACCCCATCACTGGCTTCCTCTGGACCTTTTTCCAAGGTCAGTGCAAGACACTCTCCAAGTATTTGTGACCAGTGCTTCACCTGGTCTACAGTGGACTGGAGATGCTAGTGTCCTTCCACCAGCCTGCTTCACCAGTAAGAACTGAAGTGTGACAGAGTGGAGAGCAAAGCCTACTGCTAATGGTTTCCTTTTTTCGTAGATGGCTTTAAGTATTTTAATTTGTGACATTTTTTCATTCTGTGAAGGCTTGGATATTATTATTTTTGTTGTTGTTGGATTATATTAAGCACTAAAAATGTTGAAATTAATTCCTCCTGGCAGACCTTCCTATCCCTCCAAAACTACCTTCAGTCCCACTCCTTCCACCTTTTACTTCAGAAGAGAACAGCAGTGTTGTCAAAGCTATGTGACGAGTACTGAACAGCAGAGATGGTTTTGCCCTGTCTGTTCTCCTGTAGTCCTTCTGGTATAGCACTAACACTGAGTGTAACTTATATACATTGCTTTACTTCCATGGGCTTAACCACCTGCACTGGGTTGTCTGTGTGGACACATTTGCTGAAGCAAAGCACAGGGATCAATGTCAGTGCAATTGGATCAGCCCAAACGCTGCCCAGCATTAGCTCTGGCCTTGCTATTTTCGTGGAGCAAGGCTGGCCGTAAGGTGTATGGAAAACAGGCACTTGGCTAGGATCTGTAGGGATGCTGGGGACCGTGGCCTTGGTTCCCACCTTTGTGAGACACTCTTTTGTGTGTCAAAGCTCTCAAAGTGAGGGCTGGTTAATGACTGCTGTGGGGCAAACCCCCTTCCCTGGGGAACAGAAGAAGTGGGTTTGCTCTCTAGAGTCTTCTGTGCTCTTCAACTTGTTGCTGCCATATCTATGAAGGAATAGCCAAGGCTCAGACCTTGTCAGAGCTGGGTTTTTCCTCTGTTTCTGGGTAGGCTGGAGCAGAAAGGCACCAGCCTTGTCTTTACTTGTTCACAGATGCTTTCAAGGTTGGAGGTGGGGAAGGACCAGTCTGGCATTGCTGACAGCTTTTTACAAGGGGTGTTTTAACCATGACCTGTCTCACATATGGATTTCATGTGAGCTGCAGGCAGCTGTGTATTCTTTCAGTCCTATGTGGGAGTCTGGCTGTCCTTTAAAACAGACCAGATTTGGCTTGACTGCTTCTCACAGCTTGTAAAATACCAGGGAAGCTTCAAAGTAAAGGCATGCCAGAGTTAATGAGATTGAAGGCTTTCCTGCCTTCATAATGATTGCTTTTATGGTCTCTTCTCACTGTGACACCAAGTCTGCTAAGAGCTGTACCAGTGTGAGCTTTGGGGATGCGGGGTTTGTCCAGGCCCTTTGCCACCAAGATCTTCTGCTGAGGCAGAAGCCCAGGGTAGTGCCACTGTCCTGCTGCATGGAAACAGAGCTGAGCAGCTGGCCATGGAAAACCTTCTGGTTTTCCATGGGTGCTTAGTGGCAAGTCTTGAGGTGACCGACAGGGAATATTCTGAAAAGCGGTTGGTTGTTAGTGTGTATTTATTTTATTAAAGATTTGCTGGATGACTTTAAGAATTGTGAAATTCAAGGACTGAAATTCTGCATATTCCCAAATTTGAGGTTACCTGAGTGATGAGAGACATTCTGGCCTCTAGCGTGGTGTCATGGTGTAATCAATAGCTGTGTTGCTGTAAATTCAGCATGGCTTTCTTTACCTCAAAGCTGCTTCTTAAGGAGCAGTAATAGTGTGAATGAGATCAAATGCATGCCTGTACCACTCTGGAAAGCAATGGAAAACCAAGTTGCTGATTGTTTGTGGTCATTAAAGACCAGAATCGCTTTTTTTCTTTGCCATGAGTTCTGGCCAAATGCCAATTTAGGTAATTATATTCTGCTTTCCTAATTCCCTCTGAGGCTTCAAATCAGTTTAGATTGCTTTTCCCTTTCTAGCCTGAGCAATTAGATAACATTCCTGAGCCCTGTTAACCAGCTATGTTCCACCTCAGAGGAAGCTGCATTCTATTGCTTATGGAAGCAGCCCCTTTCCCCTACCTGTGTACTGTCTTTTTGATATGGCAAATGGTGGCAAAATGTGAGGTAAAGTGACTTCTCACAGCTGGGGACATCTGGCATCTCCCTGTTGCTAAGGGCAAGATACAGAAGGTGCTGAATTCTCTACTCATTCTGCAGCATGCACCACCTGCCCCGGATGGTTTTGAGGAGAGTAACAGGCTTTAGAGGAATGCAGGTGGGAAAGGGGTGTTGCTTGTCATCATGGGTGTTTCAGCAGTGGAAATGGCACTTGGAGTAACAGGCAGCAGAGGAGACAAGAAATAGAGGCTGTGTTGAAGGGGAGTGCAGCGGACATGACATAGGGAATTATGAACTGCAATATGGGGAGGGGGAGGCACTTCTTCCTAATGGCTCTACACTGCATATATGCATCTAATTTTCCATGTTGCACTTGCTAGCAGAGCAGGTGGTGATGCTGATCCTTTGCCCTTATCAGTCATGTGCAGCAAGGATTAGCAGAGCATCCTCCAGTGAAATGCACCCTCTCCAGTTTCTCTCCTGTAAAACTGAAGATGGTGAGGAGATGTTTGGCTTTATCATTCGCACCGGGCAGAGAGAGAAGGGATGTTACACTGCCATGTAGTGCCACAGACATTTTATATTCCCTTTGAATCTCAAGTGTGTCAGTGTAGAGGGGAAGTGGTTTCTGAAAGTAAGTATTGAGTGGAGCCCCTTATGTGAAGAAGGGTGGTTTTTAGCTCTTCTTGCTCCCAACCCATGGACTCTTCAAGTGGCTGTTGTCTTTCTTGTGGTGGTGTAGTCTATTTCCCATCATCACTTGAAACCCTCTGAAGATAAAGGATGTGTTTTCCTTGCTGTGGTGTTGTATCAGGCCCAACCAAGCTTGTTGATAATCACACCTGTTACCGTAGTATCTGCTGTGAGCTCAGATCCCCTCCCTGTGTGCCTTCAAGTGACAAACAAAAAGATGACAAGCGTGCTACAAGACATGTGCTTTAGGTGTTGGTTTTCCACCCTGTCTTAAACCTCTGTCTGTGGGGACAACTTGACCTGAATGCCAGAACAAGTTCCTCGATGCTAACATGAAGTAGCTGTGGAGATGCTTTTCTGGGGACCTTTTAAAGCTTGATCAGGCTCCCACCTGTAGGGAAGGCTGTAGGGAAGTTTTGCAGATGACCTGGCAAGTACCACGTCTGAAGCATGTGTGGTTCCTTGAGCTCTTTCAGTAGCTCACCTGAGTTTTGCTGTTGGTCCATTTGCCTATGGGAAGTGTTGGCCTGTCTGTGTGCATGTATGCAAGGAAAAAACAGTATCACTTTTATCACTTTGGTGGTAGCCAAAGAGAATTGGCACCAGAAGAAACCATGTGGGCAAATGCAGTAAATAAGAGTGAAGCCTAATTAACAGTTGCACAAAATCTTGTTGGTTTTGGAGTCTGCCAAAACACGGAGCTATTTTGCAACCTGTGTGTGTAACGTCAGGATAGCCCCATACCGCTGCTCCCCAGTACAAGGGCACTTGCGGTGGGAACTCAGTCACATGCAATATCTGAGGGTCTGTTAAATGCATGTATTGGGAGAGAGTTACTGCATCTGCATCTGCTGTGCTGGGGAGAAAGCTGGTACTCAAACAGCTAAAACAATTGCCAGCAATTTCCTTCTCTGGTGGCAATTGTTTTCCAAGAAATTCTCCAAAGGCTTCTCCGTCTTTGTTGCATTTGGAAGTAGCTGTACTTTAGCAACCACGTTTCTCATACTGAAGAAATATAAAGCTGTTGGTGTGTATATTTACAGAGCCACTGAGCTTGATGCATTGTGGCTTTTGGAGCATAGGACAGGTAGCTGCCTGTGCTCTGGGAGGACTCAAATCCTGCACAGCCAAAGAGGTAGTGTGTCTTTACTCCTCCAGGCTAATGACTGGAGACTAGGACTTGGGGTATATGGGAGTGGGGCCCTGTGGATGAATTTCCAGCTTTTTTCAGCTCCTTTCTAGGTGCTTATGGGGTCTCTGAACATACTTGCACCTCTTTGCTCCCTGCTCACCCAGTGTCCCTAGCAGCAGTTGCTGTGTTGCTTATGGGTCACAGCTGTGCTGCTTCAGCCATGTTTAGTTTTCCTCACATTCTTGCTGGGGTGCTCTGAGTGACTACCCAAAATCAGCTTTAAATTTAATCCATGATTATCACCAGGACCAAGAAAATACTTGGCACTGTCTTTCAGACTGATGGTGTCAGGCTTAATTAATGAAGAGCAGTCTGTCCCTACATGCATCCGTCCCTGCCTCCTCATCCCTCCTATCAGTATCAGCTTAGGTCTGTTTTCAATTATTTTTGTGTTGCGCAGAACAGTAAAACCCACATCAGATTACTGAGGATATTAATCCTTCACACTTCCCTAGCACATTTCATCCAATGACAGAGGTTTGTTTTACAAACATTAATTATGAAGCTTCATAAACCCCCCTGCGAGGAAGGTAATAACCACAATAATACTTAGCACTTATGTGGTGTTTGGCATCTTCAGAAAGTTGTACAAACAGCTTTAAAAGTACCCTGCATGACATGGAAGTGCAATTATTCAAGTGACACACGGGGAGACAAAGACATAGTGAGGGGAGAACGCAGTTGCCCAAGGTCACACATCAGATCAGTTCCTGACTCGTGCTCACTGAAGATTATTCTCAGTTTCTGGATTTCTTTCCCACTCTCTGCCTTCCTTGGTGTTACAGCTGAGAAATGATCTATGAGAGTGGTAGAGGGCAAAGGCCATGAACTGAAGACCACTAGGTCCACGTAACTGAGCAAAACCATGGGATGCCATGTTTCCTGGGTGGAGCTGGGGTAGTTTGGCTGGAAAACTGTGGTTAACAGTGTCCTGGAAGAGCTATTTGCTGTCAGAGCTCAGTGGTGGCTGGTGGTTTGGAACATTTCTGTTGCTGCAAGTGAAATCCTTTGGTGTTCCCCCCTGCTACCTCAGTTGGCTCCCTGCCCTGCTCCTTTGGCAGGCAGCAACAGGGAAAACACAGGGCTGATCACTGAACTTTTTCATTCCCTGCCTGTTTTAGGATGTGATCAAATAGGGAAGAGAAGTTTGAAGGCGTGGTGGCTGTAATGTATTACAGAGTGGCTCATTTTTTAGTGTTCAGCATTAAACATGCTTGTTGCCTGTGGAAAGAGGAGCAGACCTGCCTGCACCCACTGTTGGGGCAAGGAGTAACTTCAGAAGCCAGTTTAGGAAGTTTATCCAGGCAAACATGGGTCCCTCCAGGTGAGGATTAGCAGAATTGTTTTGCAGGACTCAAGTGGTTCTTGATGGTTTCTCCAATGTAATTTATAACAGAAGCAGTCTTTTGTCGCATGGGGCTTTGAAATGCCCCAAGATTGGCATGCTGCCCATCTCTAGGAAACAAACTTGGTGGTGCTTTGGTAACTGGAGGACAAACACTGGGGTATAATTCCACAGCCCCTGTCAGCCGTCGGTCTGTGGGCTACTGGAGAGCTATGCTCCTTTGGATTCATTCTGTGTGCAAAATTGGGGCACGTTGGAACAGGGTGCAAAACCAGTTTTGATAAGGTAAACCAGTTCCTTGCCTGATGGGTAGGGAAGGTACTTGCTCATCTAGGGTTGGCAGTTCAAGTTTGCACACAGTGGAGATTCCCTCCTGCTCCTTCAGAGACCGAGGGGCTGTTTCGTTCTCTGTGGGACAGGCTGCTCTGTGTCATTCCACAAACAGCTGAAGATCAAGGGGTGTTTTAAATGAAATGAGTTTTCTTACTAAAATCAAGAGAACATCAAATGGAGCTGAGGGCAAGTGATTTTAAAATATGCTGAGGTCTTAGCCTGCCCTTGGCCTTGCCCAAGTAAGCCAAAACTCTTTTCTGTTGCAGAAGAGAGTCTGAGAACAAGTGTCTTTAAAGAGCTTTCCTCTCCAGACACACTCAGCTTTGAGGCTGGTACCTGTCAGCATTTCAGTCTCTCAGAGCTTTATTTCCTTAGTGTCAAAGATCAACTTGCTTCCTTTGCGAAGCTGTCAGCTAGACCCTGGCTGCTTTGATACGGCTGGGTTAGTCCCCAGATCTGCTGTTGAACATGCTGCTCAACAGTGTTTGCAACAAATGCATGATCTCGAGTAGAGAATTAATCTCTGTTCCGACCTCCTGTGCAGTCAGCCAGCTGAGAAATTATTTTAAACACCATCCCATGTGCTTTAGTGCTTCCCCAGTTTCCTGTGCCAGTCTCTGGTGTTTCAGATGATCTTTTGACCCCTCACAGATGCAGAGTAATAAATTCGTAACCTCGCTTTGTGGAACTTTAGCTCCCAAGTTCATTGCTATCAGTCTCCCACCAGGGAGCAGCCAAGCCAGCAACAGCCTGCCATGCTTCTCCTTGCCTGTGTTTCGGTTGTAATCAATTACTTCTTTCTCCCCCCCCTCCCCCCCCCCAACTCTTTAATTGTCCATTTTCCTTTTAAATTGTTCCCCCAAACAGATTAACTCTTTGAGCTGCTGCAGTTGTTTGTCAGAACGAACTCCAACAACATGGTAATCTTAGAGCTAGTCTTGTTTTGGAGGGGTTGGGGGTTACTCCTCAGACCAACACCTGGCACTTGTGGTTGAGGAGAGCTCTTTCTAATAGTGGCTGAAAGACCATCCCATTTGCAGGAACAGCCTTGTAGTACTGTGTCAGTACATACAGAAAGTGGCCTTATCCTACTCAGAATAGCTGTAGGGCAAAGGGACACTACAAAAGGCTGAAGCTTGTGCCTCAGTGCTGAAGAGGCTGGAAACAGGCTTGTGGTTTATTGCCTCCGAAAAATCCCAAAGATGCAACTTGTCCTCTGGGCATTGCCTCCCCCATCACCTCCTCAGTCTCCTCACCTCAACAGCAATATGCAGAATATTGGGCTGAGGAGTGCCTGCCAGAGGCAGTGCGGCCAGATGTGCTGCACAGCTGGAGAGGAGTAGATAGATAATCTGTTAAAGGGAAACAATGCAAATTGTTTGTTATGGTGTCAAGAATATTTCACTGCATGAGCAGCATGTGGCAGATGCAGAGTGACAGAAAATGCTCCCTGTGTGCAGAGCCTCTCACAGAGGCAAGGAGGGGTTCCCACGTTCTGCCAAAGCAACTGGCAGGCGGTACCCCAAGCCTAAGGGGGTTGTGGAAGAGTCTCCTCTAGCATTTGCGTGCAAGGGGAGATAAAATGGCAGATCCTGCATCTAAATTTCCTCACCATAAAATCGGTCATGAAAGTGTAATAGGCTGACTCTGACATGTGCACCACTGCCCTCTCCTGTGCAGAGGGGATGCCGGTTGTGAACAAGGCTGTGTTGCACACCCCTGGCACTTCTGGGCAGAAGGACCTGTGCTCTGCCCTCTCCCATGATCCTGGAGTCCTTTGGTGCCACTGCACATGGGGATGGATACCCTTTGCCCTGATGCCCTCTGGCAGCTTCAGAGTGGTGACTTTAGAGTTTTGTAGAAATACAGCTAGCACCTCTGCTGTTGAAATTGGACTTAACTTTGCCTGTAAACTGGGAATATCATCTCTTTGTTTTGTGTGAAAAATCCAGTTTATCCTCTACAGATTTACAGTGCTTAGTTCTCACTGAAAGAGTGAATTTGCAGAGAATTTGCAAGTGAATTTATTAATTGGCTTGAATTAAGATTAATTTTTTCTAGTGTCCTCAGTAAGGAATTTAGTGTTTGTGGGTCTTCTTTGTCTGGAATTAATAATGTAATAGTACTGGCTCTTCAAACATGGCATGTAATTAGAAGTCATTGAAATCTTATGTCTAGGCTAAATTTGAAGAAAATAGGTTGTAATTAAACTAAGCTATTAACAGTTACTGTGTCTAATTATTGTGACTATGTGCGTCTGCTCTGGGTCAGATGGGAGATCATTAGCCCAAACTCAAACCAATCCAAAGCTTAAAAATGAGCACTAATCAAGGGAGGAGACATGGACAGTTAAAATACCTCAAATAATACCAACTCTTTGCAGTTACGATGCCATATACCAGCAACATTATGACTAAGATGTATTACAGGCATCGGCTCCAGCTAGGATGAAACTGAGGTTTAAAAATATTATGTATTTTCCCTCTTTCTCAACCCTTGGCATAGTGAGCAGAAGAGAAATTGATGTATGTTCCCTGACCCTACTACATCTGGATTTATTTTTTTCCCCAGTATAATCTTGAATTAATTTCCTCTATTGGTTATTCTTGTTTCAGGGAATGATTACAAGATTTCTGTGCTGTTTATAACTCCTCAATTAGCTGTGAGTACTTCTTCCTTTTAGCTCTGTTTCCACCTGGTTGCAGGTTTTGCAATGACATGTCAGAAGGCGGCTGCATCAGCATCTGTACTATGTTATGTGGATGCTGGCCACCAGTGGTTGCACTTCTTATAGGGAGGGATTTGTCTTTTGGTCTCACCCTTGCTTCCCCTCCTCTCTGTCTTTACTAGGAGAAAAACAGAAGGGAGGGAAAACAAAGAGCTGACGGAGATGAATATGCTCTATGAATCAAAGCCTCTGGAAATGCTTCTATGGGTTAGTTACTTTCCTAGTGAGAGTGGGAGACTTGGACAAAATTTCCCTTGAACTGTTCTTTCCCATCCCTAGAAAAATGCCAAGGAACTTGGATAAGAGCATTTTATATGGCATCTATCTAGCACTCCTTTGTTGCCTATTTTGCTGCAGCTAATTAAAAGAGAAAAGCCTTTTAATACTTAAGCACTGTTAACTCGTCTGAATTATTAAATGTCAATTTGCATTATGTGCATAAAAGGATCAATAAACAAAGAGAATAAAACAATGGAAGTGGCTGGGGTTAGAGAGATGTCAGCTCCTCTTATCAGAACCACGGGGAATTGCTCGCTTGTCTGCCAGGTTGTGGTTATTAATTACTGGAACTCGAGAGGGAAAGAACTGGCGACTTCCTAGGACTCTGCAGACCAAAGGCTCTGTAGGGATGTAAAAGATGCTGTCAAGATAAAATGTTCCTTGGCTTGATTTCCAGGGGTGACATGCATCCCCCATTGTCTCAGCTTTGCTGACAATTTGCTTGTGTTTCCTTTCCGTGCTCCCTCTCTTCCTTTGGGGTGAAGTTGAACTGTCATATTTGCTTTTCCCTCTCTAGGTTGCTTTGCTTGCAGGCACTAGATTTCAGGCTTGTGTTCCTTGTGCTTGTGAAAAGGAATGTGGGTGAAAATCCAAAGGAAATTTTTCTTTTTGAGTAAACCCTTCTGTGTTGCACAGGAAGCTTTCTTCCTCTGCTCCCTGTGAATGTGAATTTTTAGTACTGTATTAAGCAGCCTTGGAGTTTAAAGTTTGGCCTTTGTATTGTAAGGCACTAACTGGAATTAGGTACGGTTTGATCCCTGGCTGTGCTTCAGGCTTCCCGCCCAACGGTGGACAAGCCTTTCATTTCTTTATCTTCCCCAGTTGGCAGCTCCCAATAGCAGCATTTCCCCACCTAACAGCGCTGCCTGGGGGGATAAAAGCATCAGTGTTTTGTGAGGGCCCATTTGAGCACAAAAGCTTCTTTCCTCTGAGGGCCTGTATCGCCAGCAGCATCCCTGTACCATCAGCAGCAACTCTGTCTCTAATTCTGCCCTTGCTGAGAGCAGAAAAGCAGCCAGCAGAGGGGTGCCAAATCTCTGCTGTCTCCTGTGCCCTTGGCATCTCTACTAGACTGGCCAGCGAGCGATTGTGCTGTAGTTTGTGCCATGTTTGCCCGTCTTCCACCAAGTGGCTTGGGGCTGAGAGCTGATCTCTTGTAGCCACCGTGCTTTCATCCTCTGGGAGGTGACTTTGCTGCAGAGGGCCTGGTGTGCCAGTGGGATGGGTATCATTGTTCATAAAGCTTTGGACAGAAACAAGTCTCTGGTGCCCACCACTTTTCATTAACAAAAATTGATTTTAGATACCTGAATTTCTAACTACAGTGAGAATAAAACAGGCTTTCAGTGAGATTTTATTTCAGTCTCTTTCTTGCAGCTCTTATCACCCTCTCCTGCACTGATTCCCCCACCTCCTTTTCATTTCTCAATTGAAATAGCTTTTTGTTTTCTGTGGAAGCTTGGTATGGCAGCAGGTAATCATGGCCATTTATCGAATCTTCCTTCTCCTGCGTGGAGGGAATGTTTGCGCTGATGCCATGGCATGATTACCCTTACATCCCAGCTCCCTCTGAGCTGGCTGGCTGGGACCCTGGAAGCAGCAGAGCCATGACAGGTGAGAATTTAGCATAGATTTGGTACCTGAGTGTTTACCCAGCTTCTCAGATGGGCTTTGTGGTCTGCACAAAGCTCTGTGCCTCTGCAGAAGTTCTGACAATGGTGGAGCTGCTTTGCTCACACGGACAAGGAGGTCTGCAGGAGAGCTGGGGCACCAAGTGGTCAAATCCCCACTTGCCTTGTTTTGCTAACCCCATGGCTATGCACCCATCCTCTGGGGTTGGCAGCACTGAGGATACAACATTCCCTTTGGCTCTCCACGTAAAGAGAAGTCCTCTCCTCTGCCAGTTGTCCTCTGCCAATCCTTGTTCTGCTCACCAGCCCCCAGTTTCCAACCTTGGCTTTGAAGAATTTGGGACTTAGGGTTTAGCATGTTGAACAGCACCAGCTGGAGTTTCATGGAAGTACTCCTCTTATTACCCAGTTTGTGTTAGTGTACCCTGCATACTGCTTTGGGGTTTGCTCTTTTTAAGTGTACCTGGGGCTTGAATCCTCTCTTCCTATGTTTCCAGGGTGGGTTTTAGCACAAGTGTGTCTTTGGTGGAATGCTCATCAGCAAAGTCTGAGGCAGTCCCTGTGTGTCCCGTCAGCTGGGAAATGCAGTTTGAAACAACTACCTCTGCTTTTCCTTATTTTTCATTATTCAGAAGCCACAGCTGTTGCCTGATGTGGTTTTTTTTCCCTTTTGATATGAAAAGGAGCCTGTAGTTAGTCATTGATTAGAGTTCATGCACTTCTGCTGCTAATCTAGTCGACAGATGATTAGCAAATTGACATTTTTTTCCTCCCTTTTGAAGGGATGAAGTGTCTGTGTTGTGCTCTCCTTTCATCTCCTGTGTTAAATGCTGCAGCAATGACACAAACAGTTGAGTTTCAAAGAACACTGTTTTATAGATCTTGTGCACAGACCTCCTTGCTGAAGAGTCACGGTTGTACCAAAGTGGCTTGAAGTACGAAAAAGGAAAGGAAGTGGAACAAGCAGCACCAACAGTGACTTTGGGAATGAGTGGATCTTGAAATCAGGGAAAAAAGGAGAGAGGTAAAACCCTTGAGATCATTTGAGCAAAACCATTTTGCCTGCAAAGGTTATTAATAGCATCTCCATCTGGGCCAGCCTTGGCTCTCCTGTGAACTGACTGCTTGGAGGCTCCTGGTGATGGGCAACACTGAAAGCTGAGAGCATGAGTGCTTACAGAGGCTGGAAGGTCAGCAGGCTTTCTGAATACCTGTAACTGTTCGTGCCACTTCAGAGGGTGGTGGGTGCATGGAGCAGCTGGGGATTGACGGGGAATGGGAGACCTGGTTGGAGCTTCCATAAGGAGGCAAAGGATCAAGCCTGCCAAGGAGCCTGGTGCTGGCCTGTCCTCCAGAGACTGTTCCTGCAGTGCATGGACAGTTTAAGTGAGTATCTGTGCTACTGTTGTCCAGTTCTCTTTGTAGCCCTCTTCTCTAATTGTACTGTTTAATTTTTGGGTATTTTACTAGCTGACAAACAAGTCAGTCTGTCAATGTCCTCTAAAATAGAGGATGCCTGATTTCTCCCCCAGGCTGCTTGCCTCATTTGTGTTTTCCCTTAAAATGCTTAGAAATTTTAAGGAGCAGCCAGACAAGAAAAGGGGTTTTAAGTGCAACACTTTGAGCTCTCAGCATAACAGGATCACCTCGCTTGAGTGTGGCTCTGTGGCTCATTGGGTTTTGCAGCAAGATTTAGAGATACAGCTCAGGCTCTGAAGCTGGCACAGTGGGAAGCGGGCTGGGAAATAAAGTCTCTTTTATGGCCGCTATGAGACAAACAAGCTTTTTTCATTTCCTAACCAAAGCTGCAATCTTCCAGGACAGTGTTCCTGAGGTGCAGGTTCTGACTGCCACTGTATCCGTAGCCCCTGAAGACTTGAAGAAAACCTACTTCATATTGCTGGCATTGAGTCATCTTTACAAATTCCACTCAGGCACATGAGTTAGGCAGCGATGCAGAGCTTATGCCACCTTAATGTTGTGTGTGTAACATCTGTCACTTGATTCCTATGAAACAAAGCTGACGATCGATTTTGCTCTCGTGCTTGATACTCTGCAGTTCGGTGGACCTATGTAAGAACGTTTTGAGAACACTTAGGAAAACCAGTGAGCTGCAGGCACTCTTTTTTGTTGGGGGTTGTGGGAGGGTGGTCAGTGATGATCTGCTGACTGATACTTTAATAAAGCACATAATACTTCATTAGTTTTGAATTGATCGAAGGTGTCGGGAGGAGATGTTGCAGTCACGGGTGTACCTGCTATTCGTGACATCTCACATGATTTTGTTGGGGCTTTTTTTCCCTAAAAGAAACAAAATTATAGAAATGCTTCAAGGAAGCGACATTGATTAAGCATAAAGTTATTTTAAGGCCATGCAAATCATCTGGCTGAGCTTTGCAGAGGAAACTCTGTTTCTGGAGATGTAATCAGCCAGAGATGCAAAGACATAGTCTTGGTCTATTCCAAGTTAAAAAGAGATAAAAATCCCGTACTATTTTAAGTAGCCAAATTTCATACTCTGTGATTGCTTTCCACAGCTCTGTCATTTCTCTGTGCCTTTCTATTGAAAATTATATTCTTCTCTTCTTGCTCAAGAGTGTTATGGAGTGCTGAATGGGGTTAGACATGCTTGTTTTACATATCGGAAATGGTTGTGTTTCTTTTGTGGGTGGATTGATGTTTGTGTTTTAATTATGATCGGTGCAGAAACACCACAGGAGTCAGAGACATTTTGCTGCTGAGATGTGACAAATTCCCTCCTGTACATTTAGGCCAGGAGTCCAGTAAACAGATTTCTTTTTGGTTTTGGGTGTGCATAGTTTGGGTTGTGGTGAAAACAGGGATGCACACGGGCAAAAGAGCCTCTTTGGAGATCTGTATTGTCTGGGGTTGTAATCCTTAGTGTCAGCTTACAGGGAGGACTTCCTAGTGGCTTTTGCTTTAGGACAGCCTTGTGGTAGCAGTTACCCAGGTAGTGCACAAGAGTCAACAGGAGGAGCTCGTGCAAGAAAGTAGTACAGGGAGAGGGGGGAGACCCGGGATGATGAATGCGTTTTGCTCCTCAACTATCCATTGTGGTCTTCTGCATTACAGCCCTCTCTGCTATGAGACTGCCCTGGCCTTGCGTTAAAAGCTGGAGCTTAATCAGGCTAAGCTGTACAGGCAGTTTCAGCTGGGGAAGTTCCCTACAGGGGTTGTGCTCCCTTTGCTGCTGTGCTGGGCAAAGATGCTGTGAGGGCTGGAGGTGTGCAGGGGAAGGCCTCCAAGCAAGCAGCCAGGGAATGTATTCAGAAAGCAGTGGTGACGGGGGTTCCCTTAGGCAGGCTGAGCAAAGGTGTCCATCCAGTGCCTGAGCTCAATTATAGCCACCCGCTGCCCTGTTCTCTCCCTCTGCTATTGTGCTGGTCTTAACCGCTGATAGATATGGGCAGTCTTTCTTCAGCCATTAATACACTACTATTGATCCACAACCCTGCAGAGAGTGTTAATAGACACTGATTGCATATTATTATTTCCATCATCGTCCCCACGCTGGAGTGAATTTTCCTTTTGAAATGGCCTATCGATACTGTGCCCTGCATTGTGGGTTGGAGCTGGCCTGGTTAATTTGTTTTGTCAAAAGTTTCAGCAAAGCCTGTGGTCTTCATCCACAGTGGAGCAATCAATGAGACACAGCTGAACAGTGATGGAGCACACAACAAGGCAGCTGCCAGCCCCTCCTAGAGCAGGCATGAGCAGAGTGATTTGGTTGACCATCAAGATGCTGCCCCTGCAGATCCTTCCTCACTCCTAACAAGCATTGGTGGCATGTCTCTTCCCTTTACTTGTGTGCTAGCTACTCTTTGTGCTCTGCTAAGAGGACATGACCCCTTTCTCAAAGGTCTTGTGTTTGTATGCCCCTGCTCTTCAAGCAGAGTTGTGCGTTGTATGAACAAAGGTGGGATAAAACGCTGAAGCAGTGACTTCAATGCTTGAGAAGCTCCCTGGGTGCTTTGCCATGCAGGGTCTGTAACAAACAGTGCTGCAGGGCAATTCTATCCATGGACAGGAAGTTACTGAGAGTGGCTGTTCAGCAAGGAATGCCACATGTGGATTTCTTTAGTGAAGTGCTCATTCAACCCCACTTACTCCATAAACACTGTCTGTTTTTCCCCTTGACCTCCCTTCAAGATGCATCCCTTTTATTTCACTTGCTCAGGATGGGAAGGGTGCAGAAAAGGAGACAGCTAAGTTCTTGAGGGAATAAGAACATAAGCAGCAGATTAGCAGCAAATGTTCCCCCTGCTCTTGCTCCTATGTAAGCCAGCAGTGTGAGTCCAGGGAGGCTAGGAACAGGAACAGGGAAGGAGCCTGGTTTCTTTGCCTAGCTTATGTGCAGAAGAGGCTGAATTATAATTACTCCAGGTGTTTGGCAGGGCATCACTTGCCTTGTAAATAAGGCTGGTAGATAAAGGCTGAGGAAGAGGGAAAGCTCCAGATGCAGCTCCCCTCTCTCCCCACCCTGCAGGTAGCTGCAGGTATTGGACCAGCAGCTTTGAAGGTG
>JBCJKH010044945.1:20158-38266 GCA_039877255.1 Loriculus beryllinus
CAGGACATATGAAGGTGACAAAGGGGATGCTAACAGTGATGGCTAGTGTTAGCCTGCTGAGAAGGCAGTAGTAAAGTGCAGTTGATGCTGTGCTGCAAAAGGGGTAGCAGCCTGCCCTTGCGGTTGCTGAGTGTGACTGAGGGAGTGTCAATGCGGTATCTGTCACTCACCAGCCTCTCTGTGAAGGAGCATTCCTCATTGCCATTGTAGCAGTGGGATCTCAGGCTCAGAAAGATGAATGACTAGACCTGTGAACCAAATACAGATTACTCAGTCCTCTCCAAAAGACCATTTCTCCTTTCTTGAATTTTAATGATATTAGCAACCTCTAAGCACCAAGAGTCTCATAAACTTTCCAGATTATGGTAATAATAACATTGTAGACTACACTGCACTGGGAATAAAGTTATTTTATCCACTCCAATTTCTTTTTGTTTTAATGTATTAATATGTCAAGTGAAAGCATTGTAGGAAATCTCAGTGCAGAGGCCAAATGCATTGCAAGCCAGCCCTTTCTTCTAATGCTGCCTGATGTTTTTTTTCCCTCTCCCTTGTAAAACATCTGGCATTCAGTATTTGGTTGCTCTAGTTTCTACGGAGGACCTAGTATTGGGAGCCCTCCCTAAACTGATCTCTTACCTGGAAGTGGAATGGAAGCGCTGATGCACTTGTCCCTCAAAATGCTGGGGAAAAAAAGGTGAGGAACAATCTCTCCTTCCCCCATATTAGTCATTAGAGATCTTCCTTGACAGCCTGAGGAGGGGAATTCTGCCGCAGCAGGATTCACCAGGGCAGGCTGCATCTGTGCAAGGGTTGTTCTTGTGGAACACTGCAGAGACTGGCTGAGATTACTGCCCCATTTCTAGCACCTGGCCTCATGCTCCAGCCTTTCTTTGCCCTCCTAAGGATCTTCTGTGAAAGTGTTTACTCTGACAGGCATGGTCCTGCCATCCTGTTGTGCTGGCAATGCGCAAACCGTCTGTGCGCTGAAATCCTCCAGGAGACCTGGGATGATGTCAAACAATAATGTATTCTTTCTGTTCAAGCACATTAAAAGTGCAATTAATCCTCACAATCTCTCTGCCCATCTGTAATGCAGCATGAGGTGACTTTCCCAGCCGTTGCGTGCTGTGGCAGGCTGAGCTTGGACCAGAGACCTTCCCAAGTGTCATCTTGTGATTTAATGCAAGTTGGTTCATTCATTGCTCAGCCCACTATTTTACTAATGTCAAATTGTAAGCAGAGGCAGAGCTTCTCAGACTCCTATGCCAGTTATATGAGTGCTTTTCTTTCCAAGACAACTCCAGGCTCCCTTTTGAGGGATCTGGTTTCATATGGGGTTTAAGACGTGGTAAAACAGTTGTTGTTCTGCTGGGACCTGTGCTGTGATTGCAAGAGAGATGTTACAGCTCAAGCAGTGGATATTCACTTAAAGTGGTGTCCTTTTCCAGGGAATGTAGCTGAAAGGTATCGTTAGTGGTAATACAAGCAAGTTAAGACCCTATGAACAAAGCTGGGTGTGCACACCCTTGCTTGTAAGCTTCGTTGCAGCTCAGTGGATCCAAGGAAAATCTGGGAGAAGAGGACAAAATTATGACACAGGGCTTATCCCTAGGCTTATTGTTTTGCCATGTATGTGCTTTGTATTGCCAAGTAAGAAGTAGTTTATATAATATATCTATCAAGCTCAGAGAGACACCAGCAAATTATCACAAGGTATTTGGGCACCAGAATAGTTGCACAAACCCACTCCAATCCTGTACCACTGTGCCTAATTAATTTGCTGTGAAAATTCCCCAGGTGACAGGAAAGGGTTGCGCAAGACCGATGTAATTGTGGAAGTGAGATGACCAAAGGGAAAAGAATGTAAGTTGAAAGACTTACCGTGTGGGATACAGCAGAGCATCTGAAGGAAACATTTAACTGGGAGCTACAGCTGCAGATAAATATTCTGATTCTCTGTGGGGTGGCTGGAAATTAGATTTTGCAGCAAGGTCATGTTTGAAGAGGGAGAATAGAGCCACCATCCGGCAAATGCAGCTCAGACTATGACGAGAGGTTAGGAGAGCTTTGCTGCTGCTGCAGGGTGCCAAGATCACATTGAAACGCAGGCAACACAGGTTGAGGATGGGTGGAAATATTGTACAGGATGGGAACAAACAGGATTTCTCTTTTAATCATAGAGCAGGGAGTCTTCAGCATCACAGCCTGGGTCTTGGCACTGTGAGCAATGCTCTGCAGTGCACATGGGGTTAAAGGTGTGATGGCAGGTCTGCAGAGGACTGGGCCAAGGGCTAAAACATCACAAGAGACTGTCATTTGGATTAAGGTATGTTGGCAAAACTTATATACACCTTTGAATTACTCCTCTGCCACTGTTCACTTGGCAAGCATTCATGATGTCTTTTCCTGGTAAGTCACTATTTTACTTAATGTATTTAGATACGTGTATGTACATCCATACATGTATGTGCATAAACACACAGATGTGTACAAGCACATATATAGGTTTCTACTTTCTCCTTCTGCAATATAAGCAAGGGAAGGTAACTCATCTACTCAAGTGTATTCAGTGAAGCTTTGACAGTCACTTTCAGCATTCCATGATGCTCAAGCAATAGCAGGCATATTCCCAGGAGATCTGCAGAAGGGGAAGATGAAAGAAGCTGAGGGATTTGTCTGTGTTTGTGCCATCATATTATCCAAATCCACATGTTGCTTCTTCTAGTCAACATTTTGGACAGTAATAATGATCTTAGCAAAGTGCCACCGCTCTGGAAACACAGAAGAGATACAAAAAGAGGGAGTAGCTTGCTGCATGTGCCATGCTGCTCCCTGAGTACTCTGTGGCCATGGCAGGCTGTGCAGCCCCAGCAGCAAGAGCAGCTTCTTGCTCACTAGCCCTGTGTCCACTCCTGTACCACTGCTGCTTGGTCAGTGCATTGTGGTGAAACCAGCTAATAAAGGCTGGCCCAAATGTCTTTGCCACTGCCTGAGCCCAGACTGCCCTAGGTCTATGCTGCTAGTTGATTTATGCTACTTAAACCAGCATAAATGTGACAAATCTGAGCACTTTCCTTGCCCAAGTGCTTGTGTTTAGAGCATTTTGGTCATGCTAAAAGAATGGAGTAAACCAAACAAACAAAAGTAGCCTTTGAAGCTCAGCAAATCTTGAGGAAAAAGTGGGTGTACGGCTCTAACAGGTTGTACAAAATCTGCACTTGTTTCAGAAGGCTGATTGCTTTAAACCCTTTGATCATGTCCTCAGTGGATTGTTCGTTTGTGGTGTATTTCACTGATGGGAGCTAAAGCTGCAGCTCCAGAGTGACCTGTAGCATAGTAGTAAGCATAGTAGTAAGCCAGGAAAGGATCCCAGGGGGACTGTCACTGAGGAGCCAGTTCCTAGACATGTTTGCGAGTTTCTCTGTTCCTTGGAGTGAGACTGGAGTTTTTCCCCTCGAACAAGTACAGGTGTCCTGTTGGGCTGTGCAGTCACCTTCAATACATGTCAGCTGCTTCAGTGATCACACAAACGCTTTTGGAGCCAAGGGCTGTTTGCACAGGATTCCGGAGCAGAATTTTCTCTCTGTGTATTTTTCACTTCACTCCTTTTCCTGGCCACACTGGCAGTAACTGGTCTCCACTTGAAGCCCTAGCTGGAGAGATCCCAGTTTATAGGTCCTGTGATCCCACAGGGAATGTTTCCTCTGGCTCAGGGCTTAGGTTTCAGTGTAATTTGGGAAAGACTTGTTTTTCCTACAGAGTGTGTTATGCCTGTTCTAGGAATGTTGCTAAAAGCTCCACAGAGCTTCACGACCCTTTCTGACTCTGCTTGGTAGGTATCCCAGCCCCCTGCAAAGTAAATCATAGTCATCTGGCGTCTTTTAGACAGTCGTAGAGCAGTTGTGATTTGACCAGTTCCCTGCTTTAACTGCTTGCACATGCTCCTCTCTGGAAGACATGAGAGCAGGGAATTCTTGGTTCTCAGCCTGCATAAGACAGTCCCTCCCAAACGCTCCGTGTTCTGCTTTTCAGAGCCTAAAGCTGCTCATCCCAACAGGACCAAAAGTTTTTAAATAGCAATTGATACCAGCTGCCCAGGAGATGGGGAAAATCGCTGTTTTCTATCTCCTGAGACCTTTGTGTCTCATACCCAGCACTGTCTGGCTCTTCCCCTCTGTGTCTCAAGAGGCGGCTCTTCCACCCTGCCATTGGAGCAGCTACTGCCGGCACAGGGGACTGGGGTGCTGCTCGCTTCCCTCTTTACCTCTTCTTTCCTCTCTGCAGCTCCTGCTCAGGCCCAAATCATCCATGCTGGGCAGGCGTGTGTGGTGAAGGAAGACAACATTAGTGAACGTGTTTACACCATTCGGGAGGGGGACACGCTGGTCCTGCAGTGTCTGGTCACAGGACACCCCCGGCCACAGGTAAGCTGTCGGTCTTGCCTGGCACCCTTCTCCCCATGGCAACTCTGTAGTCTCCACATAGAGGGTAATTGTGGGCAGCAGGGTGCCCAGCTTTCTCTTACATGTTGGAGTCAAGTAGGGATGCCTCATAGTGCAAGCACTAGCCTGTTAAGCTATTAAGCATCTAGTCTTGCTTTTATGGAAAACAGTCCACAGAGCTTTGCAGGAGCATACACAGATTTTCTAGTGGTCATCAGTATGTGAAGACCCCCAGAAAACTGAAAGCTCAAACTGAATCCATTATACAAATGACCCTCAAATCTTTAACCCTCTTACTGCAGAGTAGGAACAGCATGAACAGGTTAGAGGAGGCTTCCTGCATGTGTTGATCGTAAGAGTTGTTCCTTTATGATCCTGCAGTCTCTTAGCTTCTCTGGATGAACAGCCAAGGGGAAACTGCTTGGAGGAGTTCGGGAAGTTGTTCGTACTGAACCCCATGCAGACCCTGCTGGTCATTGCTTAATGGCCACTGATCAGAGGCAGATTCAAACTTGCAGTGTTGGACACATCCATGCTGTAGTCTAAGTCACAGTTCAGTGCAGAGCTGAGCTTGAGTAACTGCTGCAGTTCTTCCCCAGGGTCCCTAGAGGGATGCATAGCCTCAAGCCCCATTCAGGCACCTCTCCACCCTTCAGATGCTCAAGCTGGCAGGTTCAGTAATAGTGGGGATGTATCGATAGAGATACTGAACCAGAGTGTGAATCTGCCTGCTCTGGGACAGTGTGGTAGGAATGGCAGCTAGTGTGTACTACGAGGCTGGATGTGACAGAATACGCTCAAGGGAGCCAGGTATGGTATGTATGTCTTCTTGTCCTCCCTCCCAAATCCTGCCACAGATATCTGTGCTGAGAAGCCATGTATCTTCATACACGTCAATGCCACTGTGGACTTGCTTTTGAGTAGCTACTTGGCTAAGAGGCAATGATAAAAGAGAGGGAGAGAGACTCAGCCAGCAGAATTTGAAACAGTTTACTCATCAAAGCATATCCTGGAAACAATAAAAAGGAAATAATCTGAGCGAAGACAGCAAAAACAACCAGCCTAGGCTTGTGACAGTGACGGGCAGATGATAGCTGCGTATGTCAGAAACTAAGATGATGGTCTAGCCCTGCCTAAGGATGTTGAATGTGTGTGAAGGTGGTGGCAGGTTGCAGGTTCCTGAGTAGCCAGAGAGGCTGCTGAAGCAGAACCTGATGCAGACAGCATGCTAGTCAGCAACACTGTGGCTTGCCTTTGCCTGGACATGCACAAGGGACACCAGACCCACAAGGCATGACCGGGGAGGCATGACCCACACACACATAAAACATGTCATGTGTTCTATGTCTGCCCTCCCTCCTCACGGATAGATTTCTTCCCCAGGAAAGCTTGTATCTGAACCTTTGTTTCATCTTTTATTTTCTTTTCTATCAGCCAGTCATTAAAGCATGAAAATGTGGCCAAAATACTTAAATGAGATTAAAATTGAAAAGATTAAAGAGCTGGCTGAAGTGTCCTTGCAAACAGGACACTCTGAGAGTCTTGGGACCCTTAGACAATTTCATGGTAAGTCTACAGATGCTAAATAAATCCATAGTCATTAGCTCCAAAAATCTGCTCAGCCTAGTGCTCTGGGGATGCACACACCCCTGCTCTTTTTAGAGCATCAGCATCAATCAGGTGGTGGCAGTAAGTTTCAAGTAAAATCTGGCAGAGTGGTCAAGGTTTGTGGTCCATTTATCTGTGGTCAATGTTGAATGAAAGTCTCCTTTCTATTTGCTGATCTTACCAGCTCTCAGTCCAAAAGTCTGGATAGGTACCAGTGTAGGAGACCACCAGTCACCAGCCTTTAGAAAGGAGGTTGCAGATACAGAAAACCAGTGGTCTGAAAAAAGCTCTCTCTTTCTTTCATTGTCTTCTCTCTCTTTCATTGTCTGGACTGCAGAAAACAAGGGGGAAGCTTATACTGCCACTGTTAGGGCTGTACCTCATTGCAGACATAAGAATAACCATTCAATCTTTAGGAGTTCTGTCCTCTTACCACCATTCACCATGAATTATCATGCAGATCAGTTACCCTTGCAAGCCAAGACCTTAAGACATGTAACATAAGGACAAAAAATGCAAGATAGCTTGGACTCTGAAGGGTTTTTTTCTTTCCTTTTCCTATATCTTTAAAATCAAGGTAAAAGCTTGTGCACTGCAAAAGGATGGCTTATAAAAATAACACACACAGGCGTTCCCTGTGGGAAAGGGGCAAGAGCCAGATAGCTGCATTTTCTCACTCTTTCTTGGAAAAGCATAAAGCAGAAATAGCCTTGCTGTCCAGAGAAAGGTGAGTGTTTACTTCAATAAAAGCTCTGTAGCTCTGAGCTCGCGTTTGCTTTAGCTTTGTGGCCTACCAGCCGCATGGGGTCCCAAGGCTTAAAGCTCAGAATCCTGTGTTGTACAGATAGTGGTGTAAAATTAAACAAGCTGCTGGGTTTACAGGACCAGGGCAAAAGTGGTAAATATGTAATGTGTGTTTGAGTGAACCGAAGGGTTATCCTGGACTCTCAGATGCGGGGATTAGTGATGGATGAGAATCAGCAACTGGTCTACCAAGACATACTGAGATCAGTAGTTGAACTTTGGTAAGGTCTGGTGTTGCTGTAGGGCCAGTTTTTGAGAGTGGCTAGGGAGGAGGGGAAGAGGAATAAAGGCAATGCTGCTGTCACTTGGGATCTCTAGTTTGTGTCACCGATTGTTTGCATTCCTCTCGTTTTTCTCATGCAGGTGAGATGGACCAAAACTGCCGGCAGCGCGTCGGACAAATTCCAAGAGACGTCAGTGCTTAACGAGACCCTTCGGATTGAGAAGATCCAAAGGCTGCAGGGGGGCCGCTATTACTGTAAAGCAGAAAATGGGGTTGGGGTCCCTGCCATCAAGTCCATTCGAGTAGATGTGCAGTGTAAGTCGTTTAGCGGCAACCCAGACCTTCCCACAGTTCTACTGCATGTCTCTGCCTTGCTGCGGGGCCAGCAAGGAGCTGCATTGCCCTAGGACTACATGCACCTGGTTCAGGAGCAAAGGGAATGATGCAGTGCCCCCAGCGTCCATGTTCCCTAGAGGGTTAGATCCATCCACAAAACAGATAGCTCTTCCTGTTCACGTGAGTCAGTCCTACCCAGGAGCCATGATGTCAGTAACAACCAGTGGTCCCTGGAGCTTGTCTGGGATGTAGCACTGTAGGCGCTTTCTACTTTCTTTGTCTTTGTTTTTAAGCTGGCAATGCTTGAAGCAAAACAATGCTTCTTGAAATTGGTAACGCCTCAGATACCTGGGACATTCATGAAACCAGTGACCTGCTCCCAGAATTCCTACTTCTGTAGCATGGTGGAAACAGTAAAAGACTCCTGGACTCACCTGAGGAGGCTGAGCTCTGAAGGGATGAATATGAAGGAATCTGTAAGGACCCCTTTGCTTCAGTGACCCAACATTTCTTGGGCTGGTTGCAATGACCATTCTTCTTGTGTCCTGGAGGTGCTGTTAGTAGTTCTCCATCTTGGGACCCACGTTTGAAAGTTTCGTATGCTGGCTTATTTTTGGGCTGTTGTGACCAAAAGGAAGGGAAATTAACCTTATCCATAATCCCAATATGCAAGGAATCCAAGATTTAAGGTCTAGGCAACTTTAAAAGAGATTTACTCTCTTGTGGAAAATTACCAATGAGTTTATTGTCCTTGGCTATCAACTATTCCAGTTTTCTCCAACCCCAGTAACACCAAATCGCTCTCCTCACTCACATCTTCTGAGAAGGCCTAGCCAGCAAGGAGTTGATGCTAAAAAGATGTGAAGTGTGATAAACAGTTGGAACTCTCCCTGAACCCATCACCACCCGATCCCACACTCCTTCTAGCTAGACTTAAACATACTTAGGATTTTGGCAGGTTCATGATCAGCTGCACTCTGGTGCTTGAAGCAGCTCCCTTCTCAGTTCTTTCCTTGCCCTGCCCTGTATTGGAGTAGCATAGTATGAGCACCATCCTACAGACTGGGAAAATTAATTGCTTCAGCAGCAGCCTCTTTGGATAGGATGAGCATTTCTTCATTGTCATTGCATAGCTTTGGAGTTCTTACACCTACCTAGACTTGCTTGGAGTCTGCCTATTTCTTCTCCTATGTGTGGTGGAAGTGTATGGTAACTGTCCATTGCAAAAGGGACTTACCTTTCTCAAAGCCTCACTATGACACCTTGCCAGGGCCTGCGTCTCTAGGAACAGGACTGTGGCATGAATCTCTTTGTGCCCTGAGGGCACTCCCTTTACTTCTGAGGTGCAGGCTGGAGCTAGAGTAATGTAGTGTCCCATGGTCCCTCATGCAGCTCTGATCTGTAGAACTATGGGGCTAATGGGGTAGCCAAGGGCTTTCTCATACTAACATCTACTCTGCAGATGGACTTGGTAACGCACCTCTGTTCTACTTTGGGTTTTGTGGAGGAGAGACTATTTTCTGCTAGCGTTTGCAGTATGTACAAGGGAACACATAGGAAAAGCCACACTTTTTGTTGAGCGCTCACCCAGGCAACCTTCAGCTGAATGAACCTGAATTTGAAAACAAAACCCTTCTTTCCCTACATCCCAATTTGTAGTTAGAGGTAAGTAATCACCCTCATGTGAACCTTGGTGTCCTTGACAGCTAGTGCTAGTCCTCACTCATACTTTTAGTATTAGACAAGCAAGGTTGTGCAGAGAGCACCATTGGTGCCAAGAGGGTATTAAACTGGAAACACTAACCTGTGTAACAAGTTATTCCTCTGCCCCAAGTGAGCATCAAATGAGGCTTTAAAGTACTGGTTTGATACTGGCAGAGAGGCAGCTGCCGTTTGGATTATTTCCATGTGGGAGAGAGAGAGTAAAGAAAAAGAAAGAATAGATGTTTACAAGCTTATATTGCACATGAAACATCCCATATGAGCATCTCCATGAGCAGCCGTGGGCCAAATTTATCATTTGTGCAGCTCACTGACATCAGTGTCATTACTTGTACATCAAGGACATACATATCGTTGTAGGTCTTATTTTAGCTTTTCTCAGGAGGGCTAGACATGGAGCTGACTGCTATGAAAAAGCCTGAAAGATTCAAGGGAAGAAAGGTTTACCAGCCAAAAGGAAGATGGTGTTTTCTGTGTGGGGAGTAGCTGGGAGGCGAGAGACCTGAATGGTGAGTATCTTCTTTGGTCAGTAAGGGAAGTGGTTTACCATGCATCCTGATGAGAAATGGAGCCTCAGAAGGATGGTAGCTACTGAGTTACTCTTGTGAAGTGCGAACAAATAAAGGGGGGTTAAGGACAAAGAAGGAGGAAAGAGGAGAAGCTGTGCTCATGGTCCTGGTCCAAAAGAATTAGATGTAAAATTCAGTAACCCTAGGCACATGAAAAGAGCACTGCATGGAGAGGAGCTGTGGCATTTCTTTTTCTACCAGTATATGTTTTTCTTCAGCCTTGGGTTCTGTTTTGTTTTGGGGGCTTGGGTTTTTGTTTTTTGGTGCCTTGTCCTTATTCTGCTAATGGCTCTACTCATATCTTTGAGCTATGATGTGGTCAAACAGGTCCAATTACAATTGCTGTCTACCAAGCACAGAGCTCATTAAAATATGCAAATCCACAAGTTGATGCCTGTGATTCAGAAGACAACATATGCCATTTGGATAACAAGTTAGAAGAAATTCAGCCCTGCTTCCCTTTTCCTTTCTGGGAGTCAGATCTCCAAACTCACAAACCTCTGAAATAAAATATGGAGAAAATTAGGTGGCATAGGAGAGCAGCAGGTGATGAGCACATGTCCTTTTCCTCTCTGCTAACACGTGCAGAAGACAGCACTGGCAGTAGTAGAGGATACTGCGTGCCTCGGTTTCCTTGCAGTTGAAGATAAGGTCATAAGGCTCCTGAAAGTGTAGAATTGTTTCAGCTGAGCTCAACAGATGGCTTTTAAGACACATTTAAGGTCACAAGGACAGATTTTAGTTTAGGGGGCCAGTTGGTCCCGTCTTGTTAAATGGGATCTTTACACCTAACCCCAGTCTCTGGGAGAAGAAAGAACTGAGGTTTTCCCTGTGCTTCCCTGATGTTCGAACACTGATGTCTGGTGGAAAACACAGGAAAATGATACATTTTTAGCAGGAGGGCAACCTTGGGGAGCAGTGTGTTCTGAGTGGATGGAGGAAGTATGCTCCCTACAGGGCTATTGTTTGTGTCCTTGCAAGTTAAGTGGCTGATAGCATTGATTTGTGATGGCTACATGTCCAGTGCAGATATGGTAAGGGAATTGGAAGAATCGTTTTCTGTAAACGGAGAAAGCAAAAGAATCTGATCAGTTTAGAGGTGGGTGATAGATAGGGATGCAGTGAATAGAAGTTACTGAAGAAGGAGAGTCAGTACAGATCCTGAAAAAAAGAAAATGCACAGAGGATATTTTAATAGGAAGAGAGAGAAATTGTGCATACCTATCACAGTGTTTTACATCTCATGTTCCCATGGCTCCTTACAAGACTTGCTCCTGACTAGGAGATAGCTCTCCACCTCAGCTCCTTGATCTTGTCCTGATTTTTACTTTCACCTCTTGAACTGAAGGTTTGTCCTGTCATTTGTGTGGGCATCTCACAGGCATGGGCTTAGCTTCATGATTTCAGCAGGAATTTTGGAAATGGAAAGTGGGAGCAGAAGAAATTATGATGGAGCAGTTTCCTGGGAACCTTCTGACCTCTCACTGGAGTAGAGAGTGATGATTTTGAGTGTGGGGTGCCACTGGGGAAGGTGAAGCAGCCCACTGCTCTGAGAAGCATGTGGCAGGTAGGTGATTTGCTTAAGGACTACATGGGGATCTGCGTACCAGAGGGTGCTTTCTATTCTCTGGAGGTTGTGTGGCGAGAGGGAGAATTCTGGCTTCTCCTATGTGTTCCTTTTAGATATGGGTTGTGTTGCCTGCCCTGAGATAAGCTCTTAATTCAGCAGCTGTCATCAGCCAAATGTGCGCGAGCTTCCCCTCCCCTCTGTGGTGCCTAGAGCATCATCTGTTCTGCAGCCTGTTTGTGCAGACCAAGCTTCACTAACAACTGCTGCGGCCCTCCTTACCTTCCTTCCAGATCTAGATGAACCTGTTCTCACCATTCACCAGACCATCAGTGATGTTCGTGGCAGCTTTTACCAGGAGAAGACTGTCTTCCTCCGCTGCACTGTCAACTCCAACCCACCAGCTCGTTTCATCTGGAAGCGGGGAGCTGAGACGCTTTCCCACAGTCAGGACAATGGTGTGGACATCTATGAACCCCTCTACACACAGGTGAAAAAGAGCAAACTTCCACCAGCTTGTATTGAGTGTCTTGGTAACTCAGCACACTACAGTACAGGGTATTTCCTTCCCTGTGTGGATTACAGTGTTGGGCAGAGTGCGGGGGCTGCTGCAAGGAGCACCGTCTCCAAAAGAGCTGGTAGAGCCTACTTCTGTCTGTGGGCACCCAGGGTACAAGAGGAGCAGAGCAGCAGAAGGGTGTGTGACAGCCTTGAAGTACTTTCCCCTTTCTGGCTCTGTCCCTGAGTGCAGGCCACAGCTCCCCTAATGAGGTGACATAGCCATTGGATGGCAGAGATTAAATCCAAGCAAATAATCCCAAGATCAGGTCTCCTCTGTCTCCCATTACTATTTAATTAATAGAGTGCCCGAGCTTCATACATCAGGGGAAGTGCTTCCTGTTCAGCAGTGCAGCAAATGGCAGGCATTGCCATGGGATCCGCGAAACAAATGATGAAGAGCTTTTCCTTATGCCCACAAGTAACAGGGAGTAAATGGGCAGCCAAATGGAAACACTCAGAGGGGTGAGGAGAGAGAAGAGAGCTGCAGGTTAGTGACACATCTGCAACTACAATGCTGTAGGTCAGTGCTGCTCTTTGGCCCCAGAGAGAGCTTTGTCTAGTCCAGGGTTACACGGCATCCAAGTAGGGCATGCCTCGCCTTAGAGGAAGCCACAGTTTGCTCTTCCAGCTTTCACCAACTCAGCGTAATTAACAGGAGACATTGCTTAGTGAGAGGATGTCTTAGGACTTGAGGTATTTTATTCAGCTAAATAAGGCATCTGGCAGGAATTCACCGTGTTGCAACATTAATGTGTAAATGACCCCGCATCCCACAGCTCCTGTCAGGACCCATCCTACCATGATGGGTTGTTCCCAGCTCTGAGAGAGAGTGTTAGGACTGCTGTGTTAGGACAGGCATGCCCTATGGTCCTCTCCTTAGCACCAGCATAAATGTATAAGTTTGGTTTGGTAAGAGTTGAAGTTAACACCTCTGCAATACTATTGGGAGGGGAAAATGTTGCTGGAGCTCAAATGCACTACGTTTAACAAATCACACTTTGCAGAGGGTTGTACTATTGTGTTAGGGATGAACGGGTGTCAGTGTCAGGTTTGGGTAGGCTTTTACATTAAAAAAGGAGATGAAGACTTTGCTGTTTAATCTTTCTAAAACTTACCTACACTAAAGATTTATGCACATTTACCCAACAATTACTAGTCAATAAACAGGGCCCCCTAAGTGAGTAGTTGATATACACATTGTAAATGCCATCATTTGTGTGGCATAGGAACAAATCTCAGGGGACAGGACTTTCATAGGGTTATTTGTCTCCTAGGTATTTATCTTTCTCATTTACCCAGTTCACATCATTGTTCTCTACTTATTAGCATGCCTGAGCTCATTGTCCAGTCCCTTGAGGTTGTCCTCAAGAGGATTTGTCGTGCTGAGACCTTCACACATTTGCAGGCAATTATGGAATGATTTCTTCAGAAGCGATTCAGACAAACACAAGGAGAACGACAGCGATAAGCTGTCATGGGAAGACATATGAGTTGCAGGGTGTGCAAACCACAGATGAATCTTAGAACTTTCCAGATTTCATACATAAAAATCTACAGAACACATCTACTGTTAATTTAACAACTTAATTCTGTTTCTGTAACAGGCCAGTAACTAATGGAGTTCAAGGTAGTGATTTTGTTTGTTTGTTATCTTAGTATGAGAAATGGCTGCCATAATCCGTGTAGTTACTCTGCATTTCCAGCTGCATAAATGAGATTAGAATCTGGAGAAGAGAGATCAGAAAGTTTTGGGGAGTTCTTTGAGTAGTTCTCTGATTTATCCTTTTCCCCTTGTACTGCAATTTTTCACAGAGCAGCTGTTAAACTTGTCATATTTAGGCCAGCGTTAATGCCTGAATCCACTCTGATTTACTTAGGTCTGCAATGTTGAAACCCCAATAACATCCGTCGGGTTCCTATTGACATCATGGTATGTGATCTCAAGGTCTGTTTAGGGATTTTTAAGGTTTTTCAAATTCTGAAAGATGATTCTGACTGCATTTGACAAGAAATTATGCCCAGACCTGTTCAGCAGTGCTTTCAGGTTACGAGTCAGGCAGTTGCTGGCAGTTTTGAGAAATCCTGGAGGTGGAATTACCACCACAAATATTTGGTGTCTTCTTTCTGTATAGCTAGGGGAGCTTGAAGTCTGCACAATTCCCTGAGGTTTTGGTGGATGCTGCTGGCAATCTACAAACTTCGGGACAGGTTATGGACTTGCAGTGATGAGCTGTGCTTTGCACACCTGTGTCTTTTCCCCTCCACTTTTTTCCCCAACTCCCAGGGTGAAACCAAAGTCCTGAAGCTGAAGAACCTGCGGCCCCAGGATTATGCCAGCTACACGTGCCAGGTGTCCGTCCGCAATGTATGCAGCATCCCTGACAAATCCATCACCTTCCAGCTCACAAACACCACAGGTAAGAGGGCACTCAGAGGTCCCTGCATCCCTCCGGCCCCCTGCCTGCTCAACATCCATTAACCCTCCAGGAGGGTAACACAGCACCCCGTCCAGAGCCTCCAGCACCTCACATTCATATGCATGGCTGCTAAGATTAAAAATCCTTCACGTAGAGGTTTTATGGCCAGGGATGCTCTAATTTCTTGTAGCTGTGCATACACCCAGTGCCTTGGCCAGGTCTGCCATAAGATCATTAAAGCAGACTACATGTAGGTGTTGCGCCACTATGTAGTTTTTAATCCAGACTCTGGTTTATTTATTTATAATTCTAAGTGACTTTAAAAATAGATTTGATTCAGTCCAGAGTGGGGCAGATGCTGCAGGAGTTCTTACAAATAATTCATTCATGTGTAACTCTGGCCTGGTTTGCCAGGCTGTGCTCTCAGCATCTCCCAGCTAACAGGCTCCATTGGTGCCGATGTCTGTGGAAAGCAAATATCTCCGGTGCCTTCCCAATAAATAAATTTTACATTGATATTCATATTGGCAGTGTTTGAGTGTGCCTCCAGTCCAAACAGAATTACTTTGGTGCCTCTTGCTTGACCTGCAATAACTGACTGATAACTAAGTATAGCGTACTAAATACTTGCAAGGACCTGATTGTAGCCTGTCTGTTGAAAACAGACCACAACAAAAATGCACCCACAAAGCCCCCCACGTGTTGAACATTTGCAAACAATAAGTAAATGTTTGGAAATTACTTCCAGCCCTGGGGTGTTCCGTGATCAGAAGGAAAAACATTGTAGTTCTTTGAATTATTCACCTCTCTAATGTAACACAGAGTAGTTTGCGTACCTTGTGTCATCTTTTTGCAGTGGTAGCAGAACTTTTTTGATGTTGCCAGCTGTTGACAGGATATTGTTGATAGTGTAGATTATATTTATTCATCTGACTTGGCCCCAAGGTGCATTATTTCATGTAGAAAGAAGAAAAAAAATGAGCTTAAAAAAGTGAAAAAAAATATTCTTTTCGTAGTAAGATCTCTGAACATGTCTCAAGCAACTCACACCACTGCTTAAATTTCTCTCAGGATGAGACTGTAGCAGATGCTGGAATATTCCCTTTAAAAACTTATCCTGTGCTAATAATGTTCTTCTTCCCTGTTGTGCCCTTACCTTTGAAGAATTAGAAAATCAAATTTCTCTTCATGTCCACTCCCCCCTGCCAGTCCGAGCACAGGAAATCTACCCTTCATCTCAGTCTAGCCCCTTAGCATATGGGAAAATGTGTTTTCAGATTGTAGCCAGGTCAGGCGACAGTGATATAGCTGAATTTACACCAGTTTTCTAAGTTCTTAACTAATCTCTGAACTTGGATCACATAACACATAAATCTAGTTCTTTTTTCTTGTTGTTTAGTTATATATGCATATTTATACATAGTTACATTGGAGCCTGACACTACAAGCTCAAAGGGGCCATGGCAAATGTGTTCCTAGCAAATTGTATTAAAAGCTGGCAGTGAAAATGAAGCTGGCATTGTGGTGTGAGCAAGGTTTGTGTTCAGTAACAGAAGTATATTTAACATGAAATATTATCTGGCTTACTTGCCCTGTAGGTAGTTCTGTGCATAGATGAGAAAATATTTAAAGAAAAATCTTTAATTCTCTCCTTTTATGCATCATTCTTTTCTTTCCCACTTGTACCTTAGCAATCTCTGTAGCCTTGGCTGTGCCCAGAATTCTGAGCAGCTTTGCTCGGGATGCCTTCACCTTTGCAGCTGAGGAGGGCCCAAAATGCACAGAGGTGCATGGAAATCAATCTCTTAAATATTTATAGATCCAAATACTACAGACCTTGAGGGTCAGGTCATGTTAGGCCAAGGGAATCCTCTCTTCCAAGTTCGTTTGCTGTTCCTCAGCTGGCTTGCTTCGTCAACTCTGGTCATGGCCTTTGGGCAGATCATAGTTTCCCGCAAGGGATATGCTTTTCCCAAGCTCTTGTGTCAGTGAAGCTTGGGAAAAGCAGCAGGGAATGTGTTCTTGGTCTGCAGCCTTAATGGGAAGGTGGTTTTATCTGCTCCTTCTCTGTCCTGTGGATGTTGTGTGGCTCTAGACCAGCAGGTTGTGTCCGCAGAGCCACAGGACCAGCTCAGCCCTGAGCTGTCGTCATCTGCTCCAGTGCAGTCAGGCTGATGTTTTTCCTTCCCTTAATTTCTGCAAAATTAAGCAGCCCAGCTGGTTGATTCTCCTGAAGCTTTACTGCAGCAAATTGGACTTCAAAGGGAATTGAAAGCGACTCTTTGTTTTTAATGGTCCCCTTGCTGCTCAGCCTACTCCGCCAGCAGGTTTTCTGAGCCAAGAACAAAAGGAATTGCCACAGGTTACAAATAAATGAGATTCATCTCCTGCATAACAATGTCTGCAGACTGTTAACCTCTGTCTGCTGGCAGGAGTGAGAGTGGAAGCCCACGCAGGCTGCCACAGCTAGGGCTCCTTTTTGGGGCACTTCATGGGAGCTTGCTGCTTGGAGCTGTGCGGGTGGCAGCATTGCAGTTTCTCTGCCTCCCTCTTGCAGCCCCGAGGCACCGCTTGCACCAGCATCTCACTTCTTTTCCAAGTTGCCTTGCCCAGAGCTAGACAAGACGAATGTCAATCGGATGTGCGCACATCAAACATAGCAAGAGCCCTAAATCTTAACCAGCACCAGCAGGACCTCTGGTTTGTTCTCCCCAACTATGGACATAGGCTGGTCTCAGCCTCTCTCTGGCTCTGACAGGGATGGATGGAGATTCCCAGGCAAGATGCTGCATCTGTCAGTTTGGTTGTGTCTTGTGAACCTGCCCAATGTCAGAGGGCAGAAATGGCTCTTTGGTGTCAGCTACGCACAGCTGACAGCCTCTTGGTGACAGGAATACATCCTGCCTAACCACTGTGAGTTGGGCTGTTGCATTCCTGGACTTCACACCATATCGTGAAACTACCTGGAGCTTGGAGAAGATGTACAAATCCTTTCTTTGCCAATTATCATGTATTAACCCTTGCATACTGTTTCCAAGACTCCAGCAAAGAGACATGTCAAAGGCTTTGGGTGCAGGCTGTGACCTCTCGAAATTCAAAGACACTGGCCTCTAAAAGGCCAGTGCATGTGACAGAGGAGCCAACCTTTTCCTTAGGCACAGCTGACCACCTCTGGCACAAATAGCACGTGATGTGGCCAGGGAGAGGACATTTGATTCAGTGCACCAAAGCAATATCCCAGCGTGGCAGTGGTTGCACTGCTAAGTTATGGTGCTAGTTCTGGGGAGAGAGTATTGCTCCTTGCCTTGTTAGTATGGGCTGTAATTCACAGATCCAACACAAATCCAGCACAGCTCATTAACGCAGGGTCCAGGGAGAGAAGAGGCAGAAATAATGATGCCGTTAAATCAGGCTTCATGAATATGGAACAATGTCTTATTTTGCATTATTATGGCTGTTACTTTAAACATATTCCCTGCCTTTGTGCTGGGGATTGCTACTTTCTCAGTTCTGTCTGGATGGAGCCAGTGATGGTTCTGAGAAGGGCTTTGAAAGGCTTTTCATGGGAACTTTTTTGGATCAGTTCCTGGATGGAGGTGTAGTGAGAAGGATACAGAAATAAAATAAACCAAAACCAGTTACTAGGGTATTCAAAGGAAAGGTTGTCTAGACATTCTCTAGACTAGTCTCACTTCAGTTGTGCATGCAAGACAATTCCTGTGACCTGGTCTGTAGTCCCCATTCTATAGAAAAGTGTATTTGACACTTATGGAGGTGAAGGAGGTTAAGAGTGGATGCAGAGCTGCAGTTCATGGTCTGTTACGGTACAGACGGGTTCTGGTCCTGTGTCTGCTCA
>JBCJKH010044945.1:38318-48500 GCA_039877255.1 Loriculus beryllinus
TAAGAGATAGAGAGGCATATCATGGGATGGCTGAGGTCCTTTTTTAATGGTAGACCTTCCCTAAAACTCCTTCTTAGGATAGCAACACTTTTATGAGCGGAGTGGCTTAATCCCAACTGTCCTTGAACACGACCATCTGTTGGGTTTAAGTGAGCTGCTCTGAGACAGACCTTTCTCTTTCAGCTGTCTATAGGGCAGCCAGAAGGAGCAGGCTGTGACTGAGCATGCACTTAGTGCTCTGCCTGACCTTCCCTTGGGATTGTGAGAACCATCCAGCAAACACTGACATCCCAGTGAGCTTCCCAGCGTGCTTTGGATTGGGTCCTGAGAGGCGAAGCTCAGTCTGTGGCTGCAGCTTCCCATGTCTTGTGACAATGAATCTCTTGCTCTCCTGTCCCCCTTTTCTTGTTGCTTTTTTTTTTCTCTTTCTCAGGGCTCAGTCCATTGTGCTGTTTCTGTTCAAGGCACAAGCAGACTTGCTGTGATTCACACAATAATGTTGCAGCAAGGGATAGACAGGTATTCTAGTAGGAGCTACCAGGTGAACCTTTTTTGCCAGTGCTGCTTCTGCAGGGCCTGCCTAGAGTCAGGGGAGTTAAATACAGTCAGAGCAGAAGTCGTGGTGGCATCTGTGGAGGAGTGGGCTGGGTGCAGTGAAGGTAAGTAATGCAGAGCCACAGTGGCTTTCCATTGCCCTTCTGCCTTGCTGCAGTTGTTCCATCAAGAGTCAGAAAGCCTCTAGCCTTGGGTTTTCCACTGCCAGATTTTGTCTGGTTGTCACTCCTACCTGTGCAAAGGGGCTCATCAGGCTTTTTTTCTGATCTGAGTCCTAAACCATAGTCTTAAACCATAAGCAGCTAGCTTATGCCCCAGTTCTAAGCACTAGCAGTGGAGTGGTTTAGGTATCACCTCCATCCTGGGGCAGTGTCAGGTCCTGTCTACACTGTTTCCTAACCACAGCAGAGTGCTCTGACTCTAAGGCACGGTAATGATCGTGCTTTAGGTTCACAAGCACCTTCTATTTGCAATGAATGCATGGATCCTTCCAGCTCTCCCTACTCAAACAGGCCGTTTTCAGGAATAAATCCTAGAAAGTATGAAGCTGCATACAGGCAATTGGATGGGTCTTTTTTAAGCTCAGAAGTGTGCCTCTTTGTACTTTTCCAGCTCCACCTGCTCTGAAGCTGTCTGTCAATGAGACACTGGTGGTCAACCCTGGTGACAACATCACTATGCAGTGCTCTCTGACGGGTGGTGACCCACAGCCAGAGGTGGTTTGGTCTCACTCTCCTGGTCCAGTGCCTCCCAATAGCCTTGTGCAAGGAGGCAATCTCACCATCTGGAGGATCCGTGTGGAGGACTCTGGCTACTACAATTGCACAGCCATCAACAACGTGGGGAACCCAGCAAAGAAGACGGTGAATCTGCTGGTGCGGTGTAAGTGGCTCTTTGTCTCACAGCACGGGGTTTTCGGGGTAAAGGGTCTAGATTTGCATTTTTCCTGGCTGTTCTTGTAGAGCTGAGGGTGGATGTGGAACTTAGCAGCAGTTAGTACTCTGGAGAAGTGCTTGAGCAAGCTTCTCTGTTCCCAGAACAAAAGCTGTGCTAGCATTGCTTGTAGCCTCATCCCAGCACTATCCTGGACTGGAGAATGGTCCTAGACTGCCAGAGGGGAGGCCTGGGGGATATCCTGTAGGAATGTAACTGGGAGAGGTCTTCAGACAGATTTTGCATGGAGGTGTTGCCTTCCTGAGGAGCAAAAAGCTGTTGTCCTGTCCTATACAAGACTTTTTGCTGTCCCTAACGATTTTTGCACTTGTGTTCGTCACAGCCATGAAGAATGCCACTTTTCAAATCACCCCTGATGTGATCAAAGAGAGTGAGACCATCCAGTTAGGGCAGGACTTGAAGCTCTCATGCCACGTAGATGCTGTCCCCCAGGAGAAAGTTGTCTATTCTTGGTACAAGAATGGGAAACCAGCCAGGTTCTCGGACCGGTTGCTCATCACCCGGAACGACCCCGAGCTCCCACCTGTGACCTGCAGCTTGGAGATTATTGACCTGAGATTCAGTGACTATGGCACCTACATGTGCGTGGCTACCTTCCAGGGAGCACCCATTCCTGACCTCAGTGTGGAGGTGAACATCTCCTCAGAGACAGGTGAGCTTCTGTGCTAGCAGGGGACCTCAGAGGAGTGGTTGGCATTACGAACTGCCACCACCCCAATGGCTCTGGCTTTCTTGAAGGACGTGTCTTGAATCCCAGTCTTTCATCCTCAGGCAAGCATTTAGCTGAGCCTGGAGATGCGTTGTGCACCAAGCAGATATTTCTTTTATGTTTTTTCCCTATGAAAAGTTCAATCAAAGCTGCAAGACAGGTTTACAATGTGGTTGTTCAAAGAAGCCTCCAAATTGTGATGGAAGAAAAAGCGGGTGGCATTTCACCAAATTTCAAATGCCCCTTTGCTTAGAAGGGAGTAATGAGACAGAAAGCTGCGCTTTCCTCTCTTTGGCATTGCTTATGAGGAATGTCCCTTTTTTCAGAGCTGTGGGCAGGAGATTGGTGTAATCTGTCATAACAAAATCTCTGAAGAGCCTTAGTGTTTACTGGATTGCAATTACAATCTGTCTTGGGCACTCTCTGTGGGAGTCCAAGTGTTACAAATGCGTTTCCCCTCCTCATTTAAAATCAGGGTAAAAACTTCACCCCATGGCTTGGTGAGGACAGGACTAGTCTTTAAGTGTGCTGGTCAGTTGTCTCAGGGATTGACATAGAGAATCTCAGGGCTGCCTTTTTGTTTCTGGGGAAGCAGTGAATCCAGCTCTGCTCTCCATTACATCCGTGTCATCCTGCTGCCTTCCCAAGACCTAGAGGGTACAGCACAAAGCAGTATTGAGCCAGTAATCTGGTGAGGACTCCTGAGGGGAGCCAGCTACCCACAGATTTTGTCGTGAAACTTCAGTGAAAGTTTCTTGTCCACCCCTGGTTGTGCTGGATCCTTGGACTGGCTGGTCTCAGTCTTGATCTTGGACATTGCTTGCTTCAACCCCCTCACCCCTGCAGAAAGTGCTGCAACTGCTTTTGATGCTTTGGGAAGCCCCTGTCTCACAGAAATGCTGGGGCCATCCTGCTCCCAGCAGGACTGCAGATAGTGTTCATTAGCATCTGAGAGAACATGCCCTGACTATGCCACGGACCCCCTAAATACCAAAGGGTGCTGCTTCCCTTCATGAAAGGTAGAGCCCTCTCCATGCCAGCAGACACCAACCCAGTTGTACCAGTAGGGAACAAGAATAGGAGAACAGGAGAACCCCCAATTGCCCTGAAACCCCCCTGCTCTGCCCCAGTCGTGGTCAAAGCTGGCACTCCCAGCCTTGTGAGCAGCCTTTTTTTGCCCAAGATCACTAGATGGCAGAGTGCAGTTGTGTTTAAGCCTGCAAGGGTAGGAGGCTGCAGAGGGCTGGCAGACTCTGGATGATCCCACCAAAAGGCTGGACAGTGTCTGTTGGTGCAGGTGTTGGTCCAGCCACCAGCTGGTTGCTGCCTTAAAGGCAGTGGCAGGTTGCCTATCTGTTATAGGCTGAGCACTACATGCTTGTATGGATGCTGCTAATGAGGAGGGCAGGCTGGGGGGGTGTTGAACCTCTCTTTGGCAGCCTGGTCCAGTAGAACCACTTTGTGACCCAGGGAGTGAAAACCACCATCCCTGCCAGAGCAGCCTTCTGTGCATCAGCCAAGAGATCCCCACGGTCAGCCACCTCCAACATGTGGTTACTACAAAAAACCCCGTGTCAGAGCAGGAGGGTGGCAGCAGTGGCTCCATGTTTCCCCACTGGACAAAGCCTGAGCTCGCCGAGGTGGCTGCCTCCACTGAGCGGCTCCAAGGAGATAGCTTTAATTAAAAAACATCTTCAAATGCAATTTACAGCTTTTCCCTGTGGAGAAAATTGCCTCTCACCAGGGTGAGCAGCTGCTGGCAATGTCGGGCACTGAGAGTGCTCTCGTCTCTTCTTGCTGTGCGGGATAGGATGTGATGAGGTTCCCCAGCCCACAGGAGACCTGTGAATTGAAAATGTGGCCTCCCTCTTGCATAGGGAGACTAGGCTGGAGCCATCCTAAATCTGCTTATAAACCAGCTGTGGGATGTAATGTGTACACTTACTGTAGCACACTGTCCTTTGCTGGAATGGAATTGAGCTAACATTGGTCAGACCGGCTTGCTACAGCCTCTGTAGTTCTAAATTTTGATCTAAATGGAAACGAAATACATGGCATTTGTAGTTACAGAAGTGTCAATCCATGTGTTGCTGCTGTCAGCAGAAAGGGCTCAAAAAGCAGCTTTCAGAAACTGATCATGGCTGTATTTACCCCAGTTGAACTGTTAACTCTGAAGCCTAATACAAATAAAATGGCGATATTACACAGGTTTTAGGGCAAACATTCCCTTCCTGGGTTCTTGGTGGTGTGAGCATGTGAACAACAAACCTCTCCCCACCAGCACCTTTTAGCTGGAGTCTTTGGGTTTCTTTCAAGCTTTGTTTATCAGCAAAGCTCTGTTGTCAGTTGATAGCTGTAGTTTCCTGAGTGTTACTGTGCCTCCAGCTCTGCCTCTGGCTCAACAGCAGTTCTGCTGGGTGAGCTCTTTCCAGTCTGGGAGAGATTCCAGAAGTGATCTTTGCTGGGACCCACTCTCACTCACTTGAGTCAGAGATAACCAGTGTGCTCAGAATCTCAGTGTAAAGTAAGCAACAGGCACTTAACCAAGCTGGCTCCTTGCTGTAGTTCAGGAGCAAACAGGGATCCTGGATGTCTGGTAAGGCTGGAGATGTGATCAACAAGCACTAATCCTATAAGTTTTGGTTTTGGTCTCACCTGGGTAAGGAAACTAGATACCTCAGCAGATACAACTTTAATTTATTGGTCAAAAAACTGCAGTTCCACATGAGAAATTCACTAACAACCAAAAATTGAGAAATGGATCAAAGAGGCTTTTGCCTTCGGGTTTCTCAGAGCTAGCCCTCCTCCTGGGCAGCATTTTGCAAACAGAGGGATAGGACCTGGGGGAATGGCCCAATACAGCTGGCACTTACCATTGGTATTGGGACACATTTGTGGAGAAGCTGGGATTTTCCTTGGTACCCTGCAGCTCCAGACCCTTGTAGTATGACTTCAATGGGCAGAGATTGCACTGTGTTAAGTGGAAACCTTTGGAGTTAGGGCTTTTGGTGTGACTCAAACACAAGCATCTCAAGAATGTTCCTTGCTCCCTGGAAACTCGGTGTAAAATGATACCCTTCTTGTCTCCCTTTTAGTGCCACCAACCATCAGTGTCCCTAAGGGTCAGTCCACCATCACTGTCCGGGAGGGCTCCAGGGCTGAGCTGCAGTGTGAAGTTCGAGGGAAGCCCAAGCCACCCATCATCTGGTCCCGGGTAGATAAGGAAACTCCCATGCCTTCAGGGACAATGACGGTGGAGACATACGATGGGAAGCTACGCCTGGAGAGTGTGAGCCGAGAAATGAGTGGGACCTATAAGTGTCAGACAGCCAGGTACAATGGCTTTAACATCAGACCCCGGGAAGCCATGGTGCAGCTCAACGTGCAGTGTGAGTATCACCATACAGTAGTGCCTGTTTGAATGCCTGTGTATATTAAAGCCTGTGGCCTAAACAGGGCTCACACACTCAGTGCTGCTTTAGGCATAGTTGACCTTTCTTTACTGGGCTGAGCAGCCACATTTCTCTTGTCTAAGGATCTTGGAACAGTTTGTTTATTTGGTCTGGCTATACAAGGTTCTCCACAGGATACTGTGTGGCCAGTGTGTTGGAAGTGGAAGGGAGATGTGTTGTGTATGTTGGTATACAGTGCTTTCCATTTCCCTACCAGTGGATGGGTGCAGCTTTACGAGGTGTGTGTTTGTGTGCATTGTGTATTGGTAAAATACCTTCAGGGTACATAGGTAAGTTTGTAAAGTCAAGCATTCAAAAGGTACCAAGTGAATGTTAATTAAACCATTTCCACCCTACAATTCTTTCTTCAACTTAGTTACAGCAGCTGTCACTTCTGGACATTCCTGGAAAGCAGAGCTAGGCAGATTCTAACAGAAGCTGCATACTCCTAAAGGCTTCCATGCAATAAAGCTGTAACAGAAAACTGATTTTTGGCATGTGGTTTGAGTAATTTCAGCAATTGGGTGGTGCTCCCAGCTCTGCTTGAAGGCAATTCCTGTGCACAAAGGTGAACGTGGAGGTAGGGATGCTGCTGGTATCCCTGTTGGGTGACTGTCTCCATCCTTTACTTGCAGTGCCTGCATCCTTTCCTTTCTCCCTTTAGAGAGGTGAGTGTTTGCTAAGCTGCCATGCTGTTGATTTGTTTTGACATGCAGGGGTCTGTGCTCTGTCCTTCAAGACTTTGAGTCAGACAGGGGAAAGGCAGCTGGGTAAAATGTCTTGGTCTGAAAGGAGTTGTGACGAGGAATATCCCTCTCTCCATGCTTTCCTGCATCACATCAGGATAATCTGATCATCTAGCAGAGTCCTCTGAGCAGCGTGGATTTAGCAGGTGTGGGATGTATAGGAAGCAGGTTAATTTGCACCCAGACACACTGCCTCTGGGCTGTGAATGCTGAGCCTCCACACACAGCACAGCAGTGCTCATTAGACATGCTGCCACACTCCTTACGAGCCTGTAAGCTCTTCGGGAAGAAGAGACATGAGACCAGAGTGGATAACCTGTCTGAAGCCAACCAGACCCACCGCTCAGAGATGTGAGCTGCTGAGAGCACAGCAGTGACGGAGGCGCGCGAAATCCTGCAGGCACTTTGAGTATCCAGAGATGCCCTTTTAAAATTATCTGTGTCCATTCAGAGGCATGGCAGGAATTAAATTACAGGATGAGAACTGTGAAATGTGTGCAGGTTTCCATGCAGGTATGTATGTGTGGAGAAGCTTCCCGTAAGTAGGTTGGAAATATGCATCTTGGTTTAAGCTGTTTTGGAAAGCAGTGTACAGACATGGCAGGGTGGGTGACTCTTGGTCACCCAAGAACTGATGGGAGATGCAACAAAAATCTCTGGAGCAAGAACTGTCAGACCTGCTGGTGTTCCTGGTTTGATGCTGGTGTTTGAAAGGTCTGCAGTCCTCGCTGCCCCACGTTGCCCCTGCAGAGGGTGCAGCGCTACCAAGGCTGGGATGAATTCAGGGTTACACCGTCTGGAGGGGGATCATATCGCTGAATCTTGAGCTGGGGGGACGGACATGACTCCCTTCACACGAAAGATGGTAGCTACAAGCTAGAAGCTGTTCTGGAGCCTCTGGTGTGACCCCAAAGAAGGCAAGGATGTGATGAACTTCTGTGTAAAGAGCAACACAACATAATCTTTCTGTAGCTCTTCTCATGGCCAGGCAATGCTTTATTGTGATCTTGCCAGAGTAACGGTGGCATAGTCCATGTGGCAGCCCATCCAAATGACCCTCTTCCCTTCTCCATCAGTTCTGTGTACCCTTAGTTGGAGCTGTGTGCGTATTGAGTGTTTGTACACCAGAGCTGTCTCATCCTACCTGTAAACTGTAGAAGGACCTTTCAGTGGCAATGCCTGTTCTGCTCCTGAGCAGGCAGCTTTGGTTTCCAGGCTGTCAATTCGCTCCTTCCATCAGCATGAAAAACAAACTGCAGACCAAGAAAGTAGGGCAAGAATTGCCCTCATCTCCGTTATAGGCTCTCACCTTTCCTCCCATGCAAAACAAAACCTCAGCAAACAGCACAGTCCCAGCAGTTTTTCCCCCTCCTCCTTGTTCATACAGCTAGAAGGAGGTAGGTACCATGGCAGGAGCCGCTGTGGTTAATTGAAACGCTGCTCTCCAGCACGGGTAGCTCATTAATCTGGTGGCTTGCTCTGGAATTCTCATCTTGTTGGAAATGGGGATCGTGTGGCTCCTGCAGCCCCTGTGATGAGCACTTCCCCCTCCTCCCCTAGCCCATGCATCCCCCCAGAGAGCCACTTTGGTGGGGTGTGCATCCACACAGGCATGAGCGTGTGTGAGTGCATGCAGGTGTGCCTGTGTTGGTGTGAGCTCCTTTGAACTGGCTCACTCAAGGGAAGAGCAAATTCTGGGTGATAATGTGGTTGTTTCTCTGATTTGCTCTAAAGCTGAAGTTGCAAAATCAATACAACAAATGTGATTAGATGTCAGAACCTGTTTCTGTTTCTCTTTTCTTTTTCTCCCCTCACCCTGATGCGTATAGTGCTGTATTGTAACAAACTAGGCCAGAAATAGGCTTTTTCAACTGCACTGCAGTAGTGGAAAGAGAATAAAAACACAGAAAGACCAAGTCAGCTGTCAGGAAAACAAAAAATGTTTGGGGGTTTTTATTATTTTTTTATTTTGCAAGCAGAGAAAGCTGCTCTCCTTTTGTCTTGTGAGCCGCAATTGTCTGTCATCAGCTCTGAGAGGCTGGACGTCTTGGTCTGAACTGTAGTTTTGGAAGATTAATAAGTTCATGAAAGTCCTTGCAGCCTTATAGCTCTGTGGTTAAGGATGAAGAAATGTTGTATCCTGGTCAGAGACGGGGCTTGTCATAACTCCTGGGAATCTGGCTACCACTTGGAGTGGCAGTGTCTTGTCATGTTTTCCCCGTATCTTCAAAACAGGAATAAAACTGACCCATCTCTTCAAGGATTTGTGGGGCATAATAAACACAGCACTTTGAAATCTTGAAATAAAAATAGTAATGGAAGAGCAAAGTGCTGTTCTTAATAATATCAGTGCTATTGCTGATGCTGTTGTCAAGGCTTTTTTCAGGACCAGGTACTCGCTCAGAAAAAGCCCAGTGGAAAAATGAATCCTTTGCAGAGGTGGGTTTAAAATAAGGGCTGGGTCACCCTGTGTAGGTAAGGTAGAATAAGGCTGTAAAACTCACAGTGGGCTTGAAAATGTGCAGCACTCTGGATTTTGGAATACAGTGTGTCATCTGAGCCAATTTATACAAAAGGAGGAAACAAAGAAAGAGTGTATGTGTAAATCAGTGAAAACAATGCTACCTACATATAAATTAAGGAGATGCATAATAACAAATTGGAAAAAAAATTACTCTATTACTCCATTACTCCTAAAAGCCTGATCAAAATAGTATTTCTATGAATTTCAAAGATTAGTAGTGACCCCAAACTCTAGCTGTTGCTACAACTGGCCTTTGAGATGACTGTCATATCATGGTGAATTTTACTCTGTTAAAGCCACATATAACAGTTTGGTGTAAATTGCAATCCTAGTACATTATCCTGCTGGAATGATGTTGTGCAAGCTCTAATGCTCTGTCAATTCTGAATAGCATGTCGTAACCTACTGAACAGCTCAGTGAAGGTCCAGCTCAGCCCTGCACTGATTATAGCTGATCCTTGATGTATCCACCCCAGTATTTTCCCACAGATAGATAAGTTTATTCTCCCTCACAGCACTCACTACTTGCTGTTTCAAACCCTTGCTCGACCATCTGAATGAGTTCTCCCTCTTTGGATAGCTACCAAAGCCTGGTAGCTAAGTACCCATCACCTCTGTTAAGAGATGTTGACTAGTTCACCAAATTCTGACGATTGGATAAGCAGTCTTTTGCTGGTGCCCTTTTTTTCTTTGGCAGAAATGTTGGTGTCTCTAAGTGCCCAGAGAAAGAAGGAAAAAAGGAAGAGGAGATATTTACATAAGGTTGACCTTGTTTTGAATAGTCAGGTCTGAAAGATGATCCTGTTTCTCATCTTTGGGTCACATAGCAGGTGAGATCTTGGCATAAAGAATGACTAGAAAAGGAATTAACCTGGGTGTCTCCTCCCCTGGACAAACATGGCCTGTGAATTTGTTCCCTTCTGTATCCAAAATAATAGTCCACAGTCATCTGATATTGGTCTCCAAAGGATTATGCTTATTGCCCTTAGGTAGATTTTTGCAACATTAAGCAACAGATGGATTTTTGTGCTTTATCTTCAGAGCATAGTGAATATTAAGTGTATTATGTGTAATCAGGAAAACAGACTGTCATTCTCTTTGGAGTGACAGTTATCACGGTTAACGGGACTTCAGGAGCCATTGCATAGTCCTAGATACAGGACTGGTAACCAGCAGATCTGGCTCAGCCCTGACCTGGGAGGCAGCCAGAATATGTCCTGCTAGGGCATCTATTGCCCTTGT
>JBCJKH010044946.1:11821-44571 GCA_039877255.1 Loriculus beryllinus
GGGTTTTTCCCTTGAAAACTTCCCTTTTTTTGGGTTTGGGGGGGTTCCTTCCCCCCCCCCCCCCCCCCAAAAAAAAAAAAAAAAAAAAAAGGAAGAGAAAAAGCAAAAAGCAAGAGGATTTGTTGTAACACCTCTTTGGAGCGCAACAGGATTCAATCCAGTATTTACTGCATCAGAAAGAGTCCAAAGCTGAAACTCAGCTGACATCACCCACAATCCCTTGGCAGAGAGTTGGGGTTTTAAGCCCACCATTTGAACTGCCTTTTACTGGTTTCCCATAAGCAAAACTCAGAGCATCTACCCTCTGCAGTAAGAGAAAGGGGCTCTTTACATTTGGTTCTTGTTCCAAAGCCTCTCCATTCAGAGCAGATAAATGTTACTGCAAACACTTCCCGAGCCCCCCCGAAACAAGATACCCTGAAATAAATCCCTGCTGCCGGCTCACGTTATCGCGGGTGCCACAGGATATTTACACCACTAAAAATACACAGAATTGCAAACAAACCTGAATCCTCCCAAATACAACCAGGAAAAACCCGAATATTTCCCCCTAGCTAAAAGAAAGAAAAGCAAAAGCAAAAAGCAACCCAGGGCACTGCAGATAAAGAGGAGTCAGAAAATACTGGAGAAGAATACATCCTTATATAGAGAACTCCCTTCTATATCCAGAAAACCTGAGGTACCTCAACAGGTATCTCTGTGGTCGCTGTCAGATTGCACAGATTCCCTTGCAGTGCATCACAGGCCTGACCCCAACCTGCATCACCAACGACGGTGTGTGAGGAGCTGGGATCCTCTTAGCAGGAATACTTTGGGATACCAAAAGCAAAATCACTTGAAAACCAAGCTCTCTGTCAGCACAGCACCATGCTCTTGGTCATACACGTCGTGGTCAGAACCTTTCCCCTGGGGACCTGGCTCTCCGGAGCATCCCGAGGGACCCTGCTGTGAAGTTGGATCTCAAGTTGGTCGCTAATTATTCTTTATATCCCATTAAAAGGCAAGAAAAACCCATAGCTGCTAATCTGAAGAGCTCTCCACATCCATAGCTCTTAGTACTGGAGCTCATCTGGAATCACAACCAGCTCCTGCACCAAGCACCAGCCCAGTCCAAGAGCAGGGTGCAGGTGCCCTTTGCAAAGCCAAAGCCCAGTTGCTCATTTCCCTTCAATCTTTCACCTTATTCCTCCAGACTCCTTGGCCATAAGGAAAATCCTTCTGGTTCCAGCTCAGCGCCCATCCCCACAGGGCTCAAGGCAGACTTGGGCTGATTGCAAGGGCAGGCAAAGAGGCTGCAACCTTCAATGAACCTTCAAACCTGCCTTTCCTGCCCTTCCCTTGGCTACAGCCAGAGTCAGAAATAGTTGCAGGGCAGCACCATGCCGGGAGCAGAAAGCTCAGCTCTTGGCAAGGAACCCAGCTCCAACCATCCTGCCGTAAATCCTTGTCGGCAGAAACCCTCAGATCCTTTATCTTATGTTTCCTTTCCTGAAAGAAGATGATGTTCATAAAGTGGATGTCTGGTCCCCACATCCCTCATGAAGAAGCAAGCAAAGCTGTTGCACTGAAGGATTTATTTGGCTGCTTTGTGGGAAGCAGCAGGATCAATGGGAAAGGGACAGGAGCTGCTGTGTCTTGTGCTGGCAGCCCCTTGCCCATCCCTGGGGCACTGGGCAATGGAGTGGGGCAGCGGCAGGATATGGGAACGTGCCTTTGGACCGCAGGACAGGGGGACACGGTGCCACCACGTCCCATGGGAAAGGGCACGGGCTTCCTCACCCCCCTGCCCAATTTGTGCCTTTCACACCAAACCCCATTGACCCCTCTGCTGCCCAGCCCTCTCTCTGGCAATGCCGGGACTGTGATGGAGAACCAGGCTCATTATTTGCAGATCCGGGTTGCTCCGCGTCCTCCAGGTGCCGGCTGCCCCCTGCTCCTGTCCCTTCCCACAGCCTGGAGCCTTCCTAATGGTTTCCCACCATCCAGCATCACGCACGCAGCCGGGGCTGACTCAGGACCTCACCTGGGTGCATCAGGACCTCACCTGGGCGCTGTGCGCGGCCGCTCCGTGCTCAGCGGTGAACTTGTCCCTGCTCCTCGCTGCTCCTCAGGTTTGAGAGATGAGGGCACGGGGAGAGCCAGGACCCTGGGGCCATCACCTGACTGCAGCGGGGCTGGCAGGCGCATGCTATGTCCCGCTGACAGCTGAGCTCAAGGCGGGGAAGCAGCCTCGGGTGTCAAAGGGAGGCAAAGCAGCGCGTGAGGGGGTCCGGGATGGAGGCGAGGGGCTGGCTTCCCGCACCATGGGTCTCATCTCTTGTGCAATCGGCTCTCCAGGAAAACGGCTGCTGCTCTTCCCCGGCCTGTTTTCCACCTTCCTGCCTGGATCAGCCCTCCCCTGGTGTTGATCCCATCCCAGCAGGAACGGATGGACGCTGGCTTCACAGAGCTCCCAGAGAGCTTCCTGCCAGGGCAACCCGCATCCTGCAGCGGGTCGAGGACAGCCCTGTCCCCTGCCCCCTGCGAACACCCACTGCTGGGTCCGATCCAGTGCATGCCAACGGCTCTGGATGTCCCCATGCATCCTAAGCACACAGTGTGACACCCGTGTGTTACATAGGAGATTGCACGGCACACGGAGTCCAGGCACCCCATAGGATAAGGAGGGAGGCTCCGCTCTCACCACCCCATCCTAGTTCCCATCAGTTACTCAAGGACATTAGCGAAGCAGTGCCCATAACGGGCCCCACAGGCTGTGGGGTGGGTTTGGGCTTCACAGCCAAACAGCAGGAGGTTGGGGGCAAAAACCTCACTGGTGGGATAAGGATTGATGGATGTGGTAATTCTCCCTAACTGGAGGGAAGAAATCAGGCGCACGGAGAGCAGAGGGATCGAACTGATGGTCAGGAGCAGAGGCTGAGATCAAAGACAGGGATGAAACAGATTCCTGAGCCCTGGCTCCCCTCTGCTTTATGCTGGGTTGTTTGAGCTCACAAAAGTGCCTTTTTTTTCTCAGTAAGCTTGGTTTCTGAAGGAAAAATGGCTGAGCTGGGCACTGTGCAAGGCACCCCCACCAACAGCTTCACAGCCCATCCCAGCAGAACACAATAGTGACAGAAACTCCTCTGAGCCCCCTTTGCCTGGCACACACCCTTGTCCTTGGCCAAGGTCCATCCTGCTGGGTACCTGTGTGTTTTTAATGCCAGTGCTACCTGAAGCAATCACATGTTGGAGCACTCTAAGGGCACAGCAGCCCTGCTTCACATGAAAGCTGTGCTAATTAGGAGCTAATTACAGCTGTGCAGCTATGATTACCCTTGGCTAGCACTGCAGGCTGCAGCCCCATCCCAACGCTCTCCCAGAGGATGCTCAGGGACCCACACAAGGACCTGCTTCCGACCGGTTTGACATGGAAGTGGCTCAGGAGCATCCTTTGAGCCCAGCCCTGCTCCTGCCCCAGGCGGCAGCTCCTCACCACCCTAAAGGTGTTTAAACACTGAACGTGGCCCTGCAGCAGGTCCTTGGGAAGTGACACAGGGGCAGGCAGTCACCTCCATCAGCAGCAGCTCCAGTGTCCTGCCATGCAAGGGCACAGAGCCCACGCTCTGCCCTGGGGTGAGCCTGAAGCTGGGCAAGGTTTCCGAAGCCCACTGGGGTCTCCTCACTTGGGAGAGCCAATTCAAAACACATGCATGGCTCCTACAGGAAGAGCTGCTCTGTTGGGGCAGAGGTGGGGGGTGAGGCCAGGACTTGGACCTTGTGCTCTGCTGTAGTGAGGGTCCATTCAGTGCCATGCACAGAAACCTTCCCAGCACCTACCTGGAGGCTGTTCTGGGAGGTTCAATGAAGTCAGATCCCAAGGTGGGCACTGGGGAGCAATGGGGCTGTGCCCGAGGGAGGTGCCTTTGGGCAGGACTCATTGGCACTGCTGGGATCGTGCTGTTTCCTCTCCGGTTCATGCTGATCTTTCCAGGAGAACTGGCACAGCGCCCCATAAACAAGGCACAGCATCAGCTGTCATGTCAGCAGGAGACAAAACACGCAACGGGAAAGGCTTTAAATGGAAGCAGGAAACGAAAAGATAAAGGGCCAATTTCATTTCAGATGCCTTGTGGGTGCAGATTTCCTCTCTGACAGTAAGGGATGCCATGGCTTTATCAGCCCCACCACTGGAGAGTTTATTTATAGGGACTTAACACTTGCAAGAAACTAAGAGGGGGAAGTTTGGCTGTGGCTGGGTGTGAGCTGCAAGGAGAGCAGGGCAGGGATGAAGCACCCAGCTACTGCCTTTCCTCTGAATGGACCTGGGGTTCTGGGAAAACTGCTGGTACCACAGAGATCATCAACACTGCTTGTATGGAACGGCAGGAGCTTGGCACAAACCTCCTCGGCTGTCATGACAGCTCATCAAAGAAGGGACACAGGGGGAAGACTATCACAGAAAACATCATGGCAGCTTGGCTGAAAGCAAACATCCTCTGGCACGTGTAATTACACCAAACTGAAGACTATTTCCTAACCTTGAATATATTTCAGCTGTAACTTAGCAACCTACGCTGAGTAAAAGCATCTGAACAAGAATGCAGGTTCAGAGGAGAGATTTAGCCTTGCATTGCCTTTTGTTCCCATACCTTAGCAACAGCTCCGCAGCAGGGAGGAGGTAACCAGCTCCCACCGACTTCCATAGCTGCCACGGAGCCAACCTCCTCCTGTACCGGTGGAGATCTCCCCCTTGGTCACCCAGACCTGCAGTAGGTTAAGGAAGTGCTTCCCAAACCGAACATGGATGAGTCAACAGGATCCACACAAGTCACACAGCAGTGACTCGCGGACTGCTTGTGCTGCTCTGGGAAACCTGGAGCTTGTGGTGGCATGAGTGGAGTCACTGACACGGGTGGGAGAGGAACTGAGAACACACAAGGAAACAGACCCTGTAGACAAGCTGTACTTGTGTGTCTTCTACTCACCAGGGATCTGAAACAGTCCAAGACTTGGCTTCTTGCCTTTTTCCTTCACATAAATACCCACGACCATCCAATATCCACCTGAGCTCCCCATCCTTTTACAGTGCTTTGTAACCACCCTGCTTAAAGCCTATGAATCCCTGGGACACAAGGAGGGAAGTGATGTGTCCAGTGATGAGCAACAGCTTGGGAACACGGGCAGGAAGGGCCCTTGGAGTCCACCCCATTCCAGCACCGTATCCAACATTACTTCCCAGTCTCCCTACAGCGTCGCCTGGCACTTCACATCACGTCCCAAAAGCCACGGCCTGAGGATGCCGCAATAATAGGATCAGCCACTTGGCCCAGAGTCAGGATTGTTGGGAGCAGCTGTTTACTTCAGACACCCAACAGAACAAGCACAAAACACACGGAGCTTGGGACACCCTCACACAGTTGCCACAGCCTATTGCACCATCCCATCCCCTCCAGAAATAGCTGTTTGCTCTGGGCTACAGGAGTACAGATCAACCCGCTCAACCACTATTTAATCTCACAACCCTCCCAGCTGTGAACCTCCGCAAAACACAGCTGAACAGCTTTCATCCACACCTCTGCTTAATGCCAACTGCTCCCAAAACACAGATTGAATGTGCAGGCAAATACCTGAGGCTGCTGCCACCACCGTGATCGCCGGCGTCACAGGAACCACGCTGTCTCCTTAGGCTGTCACGCCAGTCCCGTGCCATCTTCAGTCTTATTCTTAGAAACCCTGAGCTCCCTGGAGCAGGATTTATTTGCTCTGCCTGAGCAGAACACTTGGAACAATGTGTGACTCTTCCATCAAAATACAGGTAACAAAGCATTCGTTATAAATTTATTGTAAGTATCGATTTACAGAGCTAAACTGAACATACAAACAGCACCAAGCCAGTGACATTTATTCTACAAAACCAAGTTGAATACAAAAAGATGACTGCGATGCCTGACTCTTCACTTCTGGATTTGGACGGGTAAAAAAAAGCTAAGCCAAACCCCACAGATTCAGTTTAAAAAGGCTTAAGAACGTAGGCACCGGTGTTTGCAAGGATTCCACGGCAGCAGTGAGGAACTCGTTACAGCACTTCAGAAGAATCAAGACTGCCTTTGCTTTAGTCCCTATTTTATTAACAGTGGAAGACGTTGGTCACTGTCTCAAAGACAAGTGGGAATCTCCTCTTCTATTCAAACACCTTCCCTTTGTGATCGTAACACAAATACAGGGTCAGAGTCAACACCACGCAGATCATTTCCTATTTCATGGGAAAGACCTCCCCGGGCTTTGCTCCTGGAGAGATCCGCTCTCTCCACTCGTTTTGGTGGTACCCGAGGGGTCTCTGCAGTCCTGCAGCAGCAGCCTGTGGGGTGTGCAGGTGGAAAATGCACCAAAGCAGACCTCATACCCAGAGGTGAGCAGGGACTGGCACCAGGACCCCACCTTGTGTGTGGCACCATCAGCCCACAGTGCCAGAGCAGGGCTTTGGCAGCCGTTCTGAGCCAACTCAGAGCCTGGGGAGGAAGCTCTGCACACATCCAGCGCCAGAGATGAACACGGGCATTCACACAGTGAGGAGAAGCACATCCATGGTGACACAGGTTCAAATCAGCACTGGCTTCCCTGCAGGTTTTGCCACCTTATGCCAGAAATTAAACTGGTCCCTGCTGTCTTGGCAAGCTCTTTTACAGTATTGGGAAGAGCAGATCAGCAGTATCTCTGCCTATAGCCTAAACTGCCACACACTGGTGCTATTTAGTCTGAAACAAACACTTTTGCTGGACATAAAGAGAAACTTAAGTAAAGAACTTATTATAGAGTACAAAATACGATGCCTGCAGCATGAACAGAGGATTGATCACTGCTCCTTGTACCCACTGTGAGGCTGCAGGAACAGACTCAGCAATCCCACCCCCATGCTGCACACCTGGTATGTCTCTGCTCTGACACACAGCACACACATTGCAGCTGCCCAGGATAAACATGTACATTCAGCCCTAATAGCCTTTCTAAAGCTGCTCTTTAATAGCCCACAAAGCAGCCCCTTTGGCTGAAGCCACAAGAAAGCGCTTTTGGAAGCTTCCTATATCCTTTATTTTCCACCCAAATTCCCCCCCACCCCTCCCAGAAATCATAAAGCACACAGACTGCAGACTTAAGAAGTGTAAGAGGGTCACAAGCACTCCTCCAGCCCACCCAACCCAGCCCAAACCCCCAAGGCACGTCAGACTGCCCTCCCTCTAGGACTACCTTCACCTAATTTTGCCCCCTCTTCCCCATTTTAAAAGGGTGAAGCCAACACATTTTCCTCACTGAGTGCTTTCCTCACTCTTTTGTACTGATAAAAACAAATTCTAACAAAATGCAGCTGAACTCCCACCCTAGTGTTTCCATGGGAAATGTTAACCTTCTTTAACCACATTCCCTGATGGATGCTGCCACCAGTTGGCCTTTGCAGAACTGAGGTCAAATTTGGAAGGGTTTGTCAGAGAGATCCCAAGTCCCTCGACATCATATAGGCCTTTTTAACATTGTTGTCAAGTTGGTCTAGGTCTGCTCGCTCCTGGAAGCCAGATATTTGCTGGAAGGCTAACTTTGGTGCAATTCTAGCTTCTCATCTCAAGCCCATCTTCTTTCCAAGCCAACATTATTGCCCTGAATTTGTGTGTGTGAAGATTTTCAGAAAGAAGAGCAAACAGCTACGTGCAATCCCCCACCCCAGGAGATCAGGACCATGACCTGCTCTTTCCCACCACCAGAGAGGGGACTGTCCCCTTGCCGAGGTCCGTATCAACAGTTGCTCAACTTCTGCTCCTCTTCAATGCTCTGAATCCGAGACGTAAGAAGGCTGAGTCCATCTCCACACGAGCATATCTTCTCCTGCTACCCTGTGTGACTCTGTCTGAATCCGTGACTCATTGGAAGCCAGGAAGTCCACAGCTCTCTCCCACACCCGCTTCATTTTTTTTCTGCAAGAAACAGCAAGAAAAGGAAAACAGATGAGAATCATATCCCCATTGTGCTTTCCTGCTTACAGCAACTGTGCCTGCTCATCATGCTACTGCTAGCTGCCTCCTCTTCCCTGTGCAGACAGTAAAGGAGATTAAACCACAACTCTGGTGTAGAGGCAACTTCAGGCCAGGACATGAAAACACAGGTCCTGTCTGGGGGAGAAAATGAAACCTTATCTCAGTACCAGCACTTGATGACTGCCCTGAATTTCAAGCATAATTTGCGTTGTGGAGGGACTCTATTAGCAAACTGCCCTCTCTCATTCTACGTGCAGAGATAGCTCGAACCAGGGAGGACAAACTGAACTTCACCCCGGTTTTGGATCAATGTCTAGTAATTCTGGGTGTCACACACACAGACCAGCTCAAACCAGCTGGAATTACCACTAGGAGGAAAAGAAGTTTTGTGGTTGATGGAGACTGAGGACGTTTAAGACCCTGCAGCACACACAGCATGCTGTGCCATCAGAACAAAGTAGCTCCATTTAACTAAAATACAACACTCGTGAAGAGATGGAGCAAGTGGCACATAAACCACCGAGAACCAGGCTGCACCCTCTGGCCCCTGGAGGAACTATCTCGACCACAAAGCACCAAAACCAGCCATCTCACTGTATCTCCCTTTCAAGCTGCCCAACCTGAACTGGTAACTTTCTAGGCAGCAACATACACATCCACTTCAGGAGATCCTCCCAGTCCCCTATTCAACTCATGGGAAGACTTGTTCTGAAAAGCACAGCACCTGTCAGGAGAATAAGGTATGGCTGAAAAAGAGGATAGCATCTTACATACATGAGATGAAGGGGAGAAAATCAGATGCTCCATGCCCAAGCAGAACAAAATCCAATTACTGTTTGATAGCACGCTGACAGTACACCTGTGTGACTGCACAAAATATCAGCTCCAGGACTGTCACATTAATCTGCAGCAGGTTAAGACATAGCCTGAGTTATGTCAAAATCCCTTATAAACTGAAAAGCCAGACAGTCTCCTCTCAGCCCAGCCTCCCGTCAATTGTCTGTGCATGGTCTGTTGCCCTGTAACTGCATTTTTCAGCTGAGCTGAATCACATCACGCTGACAGCCCTCCTTAATGAACAGAATTCAGCTCACCTGCTCTGAGGAGGGATGAGGCTGTCCCGAACATGGAAAATTCCAACATAGGGGTAACGCTCCAAATTCCGTTCCCATTCCTTATAGTGGTCCTGGACAACAGCTGAGGGGCAAGAGGACAGAACAGTGAGAGCCCTCAACATTGCACAGAGGAAAAAGGGGCTGTTTGCATTTACAGAGCTACTCCATTCTACCTATGATCTTCTTCACCATTTCATACATGGCTTGTTCCTCTTCCTCCATCTTCCGCCAGCGATACCTAAGGAAGAGCAGGATCCCCCAAAGGGTTATCAGACCTAGAAGAATAAAAAGAGATGGAATTCAGTTGCTGACAGACATGTACTTGCTGGATGCTAGCAGGTTTACTTCTGACACTGCCTCTCCCCAGTTTTCACTCCCTGCTACCCCAGCCTGTTTGAAACTGAATCCAAGCAGCTCATTTTGCCCACCAGCACAGCTGCACCCTGCAAAACCCTTGGTGCTGACACCACCTGCAGCAGAAAAGCACGTGTGGATGTGGAAGAGGTGGTCAGCCGGCCTCATCACGGAGGTCTTTTCACCCCCATCAGAACCTTCAGCACAACCACAGGGCTTCAATTCTCTTAAGTCCCAGAGCTATCTCTTTTTCAAGAGGCCTCCCCCACAATAACCACTTAGGAAGACTGTCAAGCTTCACTGCTCCAAAGATAGCTGCTTGATAAGGAAATAAAGCCTGAGGCTCCAGTGCCAGCCTGAAATTCAGGAGATCTATATTGAACGTTTAGCATTGACAAATGCCCCCGTTACAACACGAGCTAACTTTAGTATCTCAGTCTCTGCAATAAACATAACTATCCCCTTTCACCCCACCTTGTCTGGCTAGATTCTAAACTCTCCTAAGTCAACACTCATCTCTTGTTATCACTGCGCTCAGTAAGACCTCTGTCACAGCTGGGGCATGATGGACTATTCCAATAAAACCTCTTACACTGAAATGCTACAAGTCACTATTAAAGAGGCCAGAAGACTTTAAAGCTTAGTGCAAGTGAAGAAAGAAAAAACTCATCTTTTAGGTAGGTTAGCAGAGTTATCTTACAGACCACAGTAATGGGTACTCGAGGAATACCCAGAGAGCTAATCAGCTTTCTGATTTAAAGTAAGCATTAAGCACTCACAGCACAAGAGCAGGTCTACAGGTCTCCCTGTGCTGCCAGAACACAGGTTAATTAGAAATTAACTCATCAGCAGATTCACTTCACCTCTATTAGTAATTTCATAGAGCTAGGAGAATGTGTACAGCTAGCAAGGGGAGAAGCTGATTACCAACATCAGTGACTTACACCAGAAGAACAAGAAGAGGTTCATGATAGCAGTGACCACTGCCCGACGGAAACGGCAGCCAAGGCCCATCTGAGGATGGGCTGATTCAAGACAGAACACTTCCTCCACTTTGGTAACTTGTTCTGAAAGGTCTTTGCCTTTCAACCTGATGAGAAGAGGCAGAAAATCTTCACTAACCAGAAGAGGCACTCCAACTGCAGTCTTTAATCAAGACAGGGAGAACAAACAGACTGCAGATGCAGTAATTTGCTCTGTACACCACACAGAAAATACACCAACATCCTTGCAGCTCCTCTTTCCAGAACATTTTGGGACTGGCTGCATAGCAAGGCATGGATATGGCTTTAGAAAAGGCAGCAGGGCTGGAACTCCCACTGGTAAACTGAAGCCTCCCTCTGCAGACTCTCTGACAGCACCTCTCAGCGTGCACAAGATTAAACTTTAAATTGGATTCCCACCTCCCAGCACAGAGAAATGGAAATGTTTACTGAGTCACTCGGCAGCAATTGCAGAGAGAGTGGCTGAGGGAGGCTGTCAGTGTCCAGGGAGGTTACACTGTTTTCCTCAGCACAGATGAGCATAAACAGTTTAGCTAAAAGGTGACAACGCATCAAGTGTATCTGCAGTGAGAACAGACACACCTTTGGATAGAATTCCTGGCAAAATCCATAACATCCTCCTGCAAAATCCCTTCCACACACCTGCTGTGCTGCCCGAGATGCTTTAACTCGCTTCTTTATACACAGATCTACACTGATGCTGTTTCCTTCTTAGATACTCTTAGCCAACAGGCAGCAAGAAACCCAAGTGAGAGCCATCAGAGGAACTGGACTAAAGGGGATTTTCTTTTTTAAGCTACTAATTCATTCTGTGTTTGCCATGAACAACCTATGAGATGAAGGCGTTTTCTCAATTTACTACTGCACAGCTCACAAACTGCTGTCTCTGGTTACTGGATTCTACAGTAGCTGGAGAGGCACAGTTGTCTCCCACCCCTTTGTTTTATTCACAATCCAAATTCCATGAAAATACTTTAAATATGCAGCAGAAGAACCCAGTGAGAGCTCATTTTCAGTTCTGCCTCTCAGACTAGCACCTAGACAAACAATCTCACACAGCATTCGCTGCAAGTGCCACCAGCAGGTTTGGAAGTGTGCTGAACTCCATCTGACACTGCGCAGACGGCCTGGAAGTGAATCCATGTGGAGAGCTAATTATGAAAACCAGAAAATGGGAGGTTTTTGTACCACAAAGCTCCTGACATGAGCACTGCTCCTCTGTAAAAATAGGAACTTGAAAACTCTGGATCCCAGCCCACCTGCAAATCCAAGCCTGTCACTAAGGAAACTACGTCCTGTCCTGGGAATCTGCCACACACCAATAATCAAAGCAGTAGACACTGTCTGATCCTTAGATCACTGCAGCTTTTCAGCTAACATCAAGCAGTGGGAATTCATACAAGCTATACCCACCAACTCCAGCATTACTACTGTTAAAATTCATTTAATCAGAGATACGTTTAGCAATGTTAAAAATGCAAAGAAATGTTAGGCTTCAGAGTTAACACAGACTGGAGTCAGCCCACACTTCCTGGAGGAAGATGTCTACAGACTCTGGATAACAGCCTTTCATTAGGGAATGACCCAAATGTTGTATTTCTTTACCTGAAAAAAATAGTATTTCTCTGATTCCTCATGTACTGAAGAGATTGCTAGCTGAGAAACTCAAGAGAAAAAAAAACCCCACTGATGACTGACCAACACCCTACATAATCAGTCAGAGCAGTCATTTCAACATGTACTCTCTGTGTTCTGCCAGAAAGACAACTGACACTAAAGATACCATTCAACAATCCATTCTCATCAGGACTTGCTCCAAAGCATTTCAAAGCGTGGGTGATGTTACCTACTGATGAGAGTGCTTTGGTGTCTAATAAACCCTTTGGTCAAAGGATGCAGTTTCAGACAATACTGAAGCTCTGTCTCCAGTAACTGTGCTAAAGAAAAGTTTTCTTGAGAAAAGTGGCTCCATGGGTAAATTGAAGCAGCATGTTGTTGTCCCAGGACCATGGGCAGGACACCAGGACCACCCTGCAGGAAGCACAACACAACCTTTGACAGCCCCAACCTCAGAAGTACAGCTCATCTGGAAGACAGCATGTCCATGAATGCAACGTCCTGCAGTGCAAGCCTGGGCAACAGCCTCCCCAGGAGTGAGCTCAGCTGCCAGTTTTTGCTGCAGGGCTGTACTTTTCACTTGGAAGCTTGCCTAGCAATCAGTGACAAAGCCAGTTCCAGACTGTCTTCTGAAATCTAACGAGGTATGAGAGCTTTTAGAGCACACCACAGAGGATGTCAAATTATCTATCAGCCAATACCAAAAAACGTAATTTAGTGGGCTTCTACTTACCATATTCCTAAATCCTTGTTACTGTTTAGTATCCAGTGCAGGGCAGCTTCAAACTTCTGTGGGGAACTACCAGTTATGTTCTGTACAGAAGAATCCATAAAAAGATTAGTCCTCCATTCATTTAAAATACCAAATGACATTACTTCATTACAGTAGTTTCATTCTATAGTGTCTGTCCCTGGGTTAATTCTTATCATAATTCTGCAAATTGAAGGAAGGAGAACCAAATCTGAAGGTCTGCCTGGATTAAAGTCTTCTGGCTACAGCAGGTGATGCACGAAGCACTCTGTGAAATAACGTTATCCCAGACCGTTAAGACTAACCACTAAATACAACATAATCTTACTGACAGTTTACTATGAAAGAAATGGAATGCTAGATCAAAGCAGTCTGTCTTCTGACACTTTGGGGTATAGAAAAATCCTTCTTCTGCCCAGCCCTCAACCCAGGGAATATTCTGGTTTCAGAAGACTGATGACTATGGTGAAACAACAAACCATTAAGTTAGATTTACAGGGGCTGAATCAGAGATGTAGGAGATTATTCAAAAGAACTGCTGAGAACAGGCCTGGCCAAAGGGGAAGCTAGAGATAGAGGAAAGAATCAGAACAGGACGAGGAAGTAAAACAGATGGTGAATCACTTTAGTATCTATTATTTATTGCCTTATAAGAGACAAAGCACTATGTTACAACAATAGCTGTTCACAGCCTACTCACCACCACATGATCCTTTGCTTCACTAACCCAAATGCATTTGCTTTTTAGATTCTCAGGGTTTCCACATTCAAAATTACCTGGTAAAAAAGTCAAACAGAAATAATGTTATGAAAAAAAAAAAGCCTTTCAACACTTCAGAAACACACTGAAGTTTCCAGGAATGCTATCCTTTAAAGTTGGCTATAGCTCCAGGCAAAATGATTACAAGATAAGATTTATACCACTGGCAGGTAAGATTATGACTCTTGATAAAATGTTCAGCCACTGCATATGGGTTGGATAAGGGCAATCAAACCTTGTGCTTCAGTGTGTGAGCTCCTCCACACAGAACGAGGGGAAAAATACTGTTGGAGCACATAACCACCTCTCTGACCTAATGCTCTGCAGAAGGGCTCCTTCCATCAGGTATCAAAGACTGCAATGTTGGAGTCAACGATCAGCATTCAAAATGCTTTTAAGGAGCCTAAATCACAGCTCTACTTTCTACTCAGGCAGAAGAATGCTGGTGGGGAACATCTAAATCTCGCTTCACAAAGCTGACCAAGCAAATATACTGAGAGACTGTGTAAAACTGATACACATTCTGCAGTCTGATCTGATCTAAAGAGATTTAGAAATTCTGTGAAGCTTAAGTATCTAAAGACTTCAGCCTTGTTGAGGTCTGAAATCTAGTAAATGGAACTTAAGGACTTCTACTGATTAACACTCTAATTTTGCTAAACAAGTTTCTACGCACACACTGCATATCTAGCAGCCTTCTCCATCACAAAATACTAGTTATAGGCCAGATTCGCTCAAACATAGTAGAGACTGGAGGAACTGGTGTGCTCCGTCAGCTCCTCAGCCAAGAGAGCCTGTTGTAATCTGCACTGAGAATAAAAGAGGCACTCACATCATCAGCTGCTGTGTTTCAGCAGAGCTGAATCCCTTCAGTTGCTTTAACTTTATTTATAAGAACCCATCAGCTTACACTTACTGGCTCTGAGTGCCTTGAAGACAATGTCATGATGCTGGTAGAAGAAAACCATAAACCAGAATTTTTCTACCTCACATTCCGAACATACCAAGTGCAAATAAGGACCACTCCACAGCAGCACAGTAACATGAGGACATCAGCTAAGCACGATTCAGAATACACACATCTTTCTCTATTTTTCTATTACCTGACTTTCTCAGAGCTCTTCAGGTGGAACAGACAGTTCCAGAAACCCCACTCTTCAAACTGAGGTTTAAAATGTCCTAGGCAGCTGGGAGAGGCAGTTTGCTGTATGCTCAGAAGCGTTCTAGAATGCCAACTGGAACTTACCAGCTTGAATGGATAAGTAGTTGTACAACTCGTGCAGCACGTTCATTACAACATCCTTCTGTTTAGCCTGACAGAACTGAAAGTCAGAAACAGGTAACAAACATGAACAGGCTGCCAGCAACAGGACAATGGTCAGACAAAGCTAAAAATACCAGCAGTGTGTTTGGCTCAGTCATGCACCACTAGTTCAAACTAAACACACCTGCAGCAAAGATTCACAGCTCACGAGTCAAATCAAGCGAGCGCATCCCCAGCCCAGGCTGTACCACCAGACATCTGCCCGATCACTCATGGATTCTTTGCCTCCAAAACATTTCCTAACCATAACTCTAAATCCAATGCAAAGTTTTCTCTCTCCTAATAATACATTAGGATAAAAAAAAATGGGGCTGTACAAACCTTTCATGATGGAGTTCAGGGAATTAGCTGGATTAAATCTTGTATTGCTAAGGCTGAACACAGCTTTATTGCAAACCAATACCACTTCTGTTACAATATTAAAGAAATTGATTCACGTAATTGGGAATTTAAATTTTTATCTTTCAGAGTCTCAGACACAGCCCTAATTTAATCTGCCTCATTAATTCCACCTCATGGAGCCACAATTTTTCTGTAAACCAACAGAACTAATCATTTTGCTGTGATACTGATATCAGTGGAAGATACCTACAGTAATTACTCTTGTGTGAGAATCCCCAAGCCACAATACTTGAAGATAAATAAATAGATGCTTACATCATCTGTTCTTTTGTCACAATCCACAGGCAAGAGATTAACTACAAGAGAGAAGGGGAGGGTGAGTTAGTTGGCTGCAAAACAAGAGCTTTGATCAAGAAAGTAATCATCTTTTTAAGAGAAGGCTCTACTTTAAAGCCTGATTCTGCTGTTCTTACTTCTCACCCTACAGTACCTTGCTATGCAAATAGCATATTCAAAGCACAGCTTTGGTAGGCAGCAAAACAAATAAAACGGGTGCAAGTGATGAATCCTGTGCAGCTGGAAATTAAAAACCGGGCTCTGAATGTTTTAACAGCTCCTGTTCAAGACATTTCATGTTCCTTTACTACCCCACACCTTCACGCTGATCTTTTACCATCTGGTAATGCCACTCTGCATGCCATGGTCACCTGAAATATCATGGGGATAACAGGGATTTAAATCAAGACTCCTCAAGGCAAAAGCAAGGGGGGGTTATTTTAGTTGGAGCTGTTAGCTCTGCAGTTATGGCCTCTGGTTTAAACAGCTCCTTCCTGCCCCAACAACTTGGCCACTGGTCTACCATGCAGCACTTTCTAGCTATCTAAACCACTTGAGAACTTCAGAATTTGCTGTTGTGCTGCAAGATCCCTTCCTTCAAAATATCACTGCTTTCAAAATACCCAACAAAGATGGAAAGGCTGCATCAGAAATACAGTGACCTCGGACAGTTTTATTCTGACTTGGAGAAAGCAGGACACAGCTTTCCCAACCCATGCAGAGCACACAAACACCTACAGCGGGCTGAGTTTAAGAACTTGCACCTTCCTAACTGCACCTCAAACTGCTTCTTCTTCCAGTTCAAAGCCATGGAATGAAACCACTTCCATTCCAATACTGTTCTAGGTGGGGAATTCTGCTTTAAAAACTGGGAGACAGGGAAGCCCCTTTTCATTTCAAAGCTCTGCCAACTCGAAGTGCTGAAGAACCAATTCGACCGCTGTAGTGTCAGGATAAAGGCCACGAAGGGCTGTGCTGTGCAGAGGCCAACATTAAAAACACACGACGGGCAATTACACAGACATTATGTTACACAATGGACAACCATAAAACACATCCTTGGCCAAGCAGAAATGTCACTCTCCATAAAACCCACGGTTCTGAAGGACCGAAGGCCAAATTCATTTGGCAAAAGCACACACTTGACTTACTTTCCATAACTAACAATGTTTCCCACGGGCAAAGCGAGATGGAAATGGGGACAAGAGCAGAGCTGTCAGCTTATGGCAATGAGAATGATAAATGCGATGGCGATGGAAGTCATAAAAAGCAAGCAGAAAAGAAAGGTGAAGAACAAAGTTCAAACCCAGGATGCAACCAGTGCACGTACAGTTCTCCTCTCTCTTGTCAAGCCAGCCTGACCCCATCATCTTCACCACGAGGATGCCCACAAAGATGAGCAGCAGCACGACGCTGGCGAAGCAAAGGAACTGGGAGAGGTAGTACTCGAGGCCTTTGCCCTTTCCCTCCGCCTGCTGCCTCGGGGCTGACCGCAACAAGCGAGTCCGTGGGGTTACTCCTTGTCCTGCTCCCGACCGGTCCCACCAGCTCCCCGAGGCCAGCCCTGCGTCGGTGGTAGCCCTCCATGGGAACCGCCGCATCAACCCCGCTCCCCAGCTGCCTGCCTCCTTCTCCGCTCCAGAACCCAAGTCCTCTTTCCCTCTCCCAACCCGGTGACTCAAGCCTCCCGACGAGGTTCCCCAATGGGTGCCGGGCGTCACCTCACTTTCCCTTCTCCACCAGCTATTAGAGAGCCCCTTCCTTTCCCCTGCCGTCTCCCACTGAGCTCGGGAGCTCTGCCCCCCAATTCCTCCTCCCACCGTGCTCCAATGGCTCCTGGATTTCAGCCCCTCATCGCTGGAAAGGGGCCTGGAGCTGAGCCCCCCGCTCCTGCCTGTGAAGGTGCCCCAGGAGGACGTGGAGCTCAGCCCCCCGACTCCATCCAGGGATGACCCTGACCCAGCCCTGATGCCGAGCCCCCCGCTTCTCTCTGCAGACGGACTCCACTGGGATGTGGAATCCAGCTCCCGAAACCTGTCCAGGGATGACCTCAACCCACTGCTGAGCCCCCCACTTCTCTCTGTGGACGTGCCCCAGTGTGCCGAGGAGCTTGAGCCCCGAAACCCATCCAGGGACGGCTCTGACCCAGCACTGAGCTCCTCACTCCTCTCCGTCAGCGTACTCCAATGGGACGAGGAGCCTGAGCTCCGAAACCCATCCAGGGACGTGCCCAGCCCGGTGCTGAGCCCCCTGCTTCTCTCCGCGGCCGTGTCCCACTGGGACGTGGGGCTCAGGCCCCCGCTCCTCTCTATGGACGCGTCCCACTGTGAGGAGGAGCTCAGCCCCCGGAGCCCGCCCAGGGACAGCCCCAGCCCGGCCCCGGCAGCCCCGCTTCTCTCCACAGCCGCCCCCCACTGCGCCGAGGGGCTCAGCCCCCCAAAGCCATCCCGGGACGGGCCGCCCTCAGCCCCGGAGCCGAGTCCTCCGCCCCGGCCCGGCGGAGACCCCCGGGGGTGCCCCCAGGACAGCCCGCCGCCCTCGCCAGACGTCCCCCAGCGGGACGCGGGCAGCCGCCCCCGTTCCCGTTCCCCTTCCTCCTCCTCCTCTTCCTCCTCCTCCTCCTCACTGTCGCGGGCGGCCCCGGTGGAGCTGAGGTTGAAGCCGGAGCGCTGACGAGAAGGCGAGGCCTGCTGCGGCCTGGCGGGGGTGCGGGCCGGGCTGTGCGGAGCGCCGCGGCCCCTGCGCCGGGCGGCCGCCACCTCTGCCCGCAGGCAGCCCAGCTTCTTCAAGTAGACCTTGCGGGTGGTGGCGGTGATGGGCCCCGGCCGGTAACCGAGCGCCACCAGCTCCTTCCGGAGCTCCGCGTCCGTCAGCTCCGCCATGGCCGCGCCGCTGACACCAGGCCGCACCGGAAGCGCTCTGCGAGCGGGGAAGCGCGGCCGCCATCTTGGGAGGGTCCCGACGCACCCGCTCGGGCGGCCATTTGGGGAAGGGCGAACGCAGCGCTCCCGCGGCCGCCATGTTGGGGGGGGAAAGGGGGCTGAGGGGCGTATTGAGGTGGAGGGGAAGCGCCGCCATCTTGTGAAGGCAGGGTCGCTGGTTCCGCCATGTTGGGGAGGTCCCGGTGCTCTCTCCGAGTGGGGCTGGTGTCCGGCGGGAGCTTCGCCTCAAAGACAGGGGGAACATGGCGAAAGTGAAGGGCAAAAGTAGTTTGTGTCACTGCCCCATCACCCTGGGACCCTGCTCAGGAGCAAGCGGGGGGGTTGTGCGCCTCTCACCTCACTTCGAGCTACACCGGTGTATTGACACCATTAGGGACATCCGTGAAGAGAAAGAAGTGCCTTTCCCAGCCCCCTGCCACCTACACACACCTTTTCCTCATCGCTTACGTCGTTGCCAAGTTACAGTCATCTCACTGGCACTCCTCATGCAGGATGGAGCTTTGCCATGGCTCCAGGCAGGATCAGGGTCTGGGTCCTTGGGATATTTGCTGGGGAAGGAGGTTCCTTGCATCCTTTGCAGCCTAAAACCAAGCAGTGGCTTGAAAACTTATCTTAGCGAGGCAGCCGTGTACAGTCATTGCGTTTTCCTGCCGCCACCTGTAAAAGGCAAAGAAAGTGGCTGAAACACCGTGAAATTCCCTAATATCGGCATTTAATTAAAGATAACGAGAACGCAGCAATGGGTGCATGCAGGCTGCCTGTGCATCGCTGTAGGACTGACGTGTGGTACCGGCGTGGTGGAAGGTACAAAGTCCGCCCTGCTCACCACCATGAGCTGTGCCATTATGGCATCCTTAGGGACACCCCTCCTTTCATGCTCCCTTTGCTGCTGTGTCCTTCTTGCCGAGGCACCAGGCAAATCTCACCTCGCTCTCCCTCATTCATGCAAGCAAGCAGCAACGAGATGCTGAGATTTGGTAATCTGGTTAGCAACCGCAAACACGCGCTCGAGAGGAGGCCAGGGAGCCCATTAAAAGAGCAATCCTCAGTTCCGATGGGAAGTGTGAACGTGCTAAGCCAAGCCTCCCCTGCTCACTAGCTGGGAAGCACAACTGACAGCTAATAATTTGGAGCAGTGTCTAATGTAAATACAGAATTAGAACATGCGCTTAAGTACACAGCTCCTGTGAGCTCCCAGCTTTCCGTTTGGAGAAGCTCTGCCTTAGACATGCAGGCGCCTGCTGGTGTCTGAGCCTCAGCTGATAGAAGGCCATGAATTAAATGAGCACCTCTTGGTTTAGAGAAAAAGTAAAAATACAGCCAAAAAAACGCCACCCCAAACCCATCCTTTCCGCTTCTGTTTTCTGGAAGTCAGGGAAGAGCCTTGGGTGACATGGTTTAGTGCGTTGGGTGGCATGGGATAGTGTTTGGGTGCCATGGTTTAGTGGGAGGTATCCCTGCCCATGGCAGGGGGGTTGGAACTGGATGATCTTAAGGTCCTTTCCAACCCTAACTGTTCTATGATTCTATATTCCACCAGGACAGGGTTTTGCCATTGCATGAACTTTAGAGTGCAGAACATGGGAATGATGTTGGAGAACTGCATGCCTGTGGAAAAGCTGTGATCCCTCCACAGATGGGAGGTTGGCAGCACCGTTACTTGGCAGCAACAGATGCCTCTTCGTTGTGGGGAGAAATCCACAGCTGTGCTCCCTTTCTCCTTAGCAAGACAACCCCTGGGAGCATCCCTGCTTCCCTGGAAGGTACCCAGACACCGTGGAGAAGGCAGTAGAAGAGAGCCTTCTGTCTCTCAGACATGACAGAGCCCCTTCCGCATGGACAATCACCTAATTGCCACCTGTCAGCCATCCCCACAGCTCTGGGCAGCAGCAGGGGCTGCCAGGGTGAGCACAGGCTGCTGATGCTGCAGATGGGCTGCGATGCTCAGGGATGTTCAACTGTGAAAAGCCACTTTTCCAGCCCACGGTGTAGCTCTCAAATATCTTGGCTATAAATATCCCGAGCTGGATGTGGGAATATGGGACAGAGAGGAAAGGACAGCCTCCACCTTCCCTGCTAGCCCAGAAGCTGCCTTAGGCCTGCTGGCAGTGACTCAGATGCCGAATGGGAAGAGCAGCCGTGCCGTGCCATCTGCTTCTCCTCTGGAAGTATTTAGACCGGACTGGTGTAAGCAGAGGGGTAGAAATAGATCTGCACCATCTCCATAAGGTGCTTGAAAAGGGGAGAGTGCTACACCCCAAAAAGCACGGGCAGCAGATGAACCCCTCCACCTCCACTGAGCAGCTGCTTTAAAACCCCGCCATCCCACCCGGTCTCCTTATCCCATGGCATTTGGGTGACAGTCCTGCATATGTCACCAGAGAAGTGTCAGCTCTCACTTGGAAGCCGGCTGTGCCAATTTAGCACCCTGTCAGTCGGAGCCGCGCACAGGCACGACCCGAGAACACCGCTCCTCAGCCGCCCCATCACATACCGTGTCCTCAGCCTCCCGAGGCTTTCCTCTCCTCTTTTCCCTGCCTCTTTCTCCCAACTGCTTGGCTGCACATCCTGCCACCACACTGCTGTTCGGTTGCTGGAGCAGCAGCATCTTCCCACCCGCTTGCAGGCATGGACTTTGGTGCTGCTGGCTGCCGAAGCAGCCTTCCAGGACACTGGGGATACAGCTCTGCTGTGCAACACAGGAACCGTTTTGCTCTTTAAGATATGACTTCTTCTTGACAGTGGGAGTCATGCCTGGGAGGATGGTTGAGGTCCTTCCAGCAGAAGTGTATCTGCTCCTTTCCTTCAGGCCCTTAAAGATAGAAGGAATTTAATTCCAAAAGCTGAAGGCCCCTTGTACTTTGGTGTGTATTTGGGCAGCACATCTGCTGCAGGATAAGACAGAGGGTTCGTATGGTTACTCTCGCATCCATCCCTGATGGTCAACTGGGAAGAGCCTTTGGCAGAATCGATGGCAGGGTAAAAGCAGGCCTTTGCTGCTGCTGCTGCTGCTTGTCTGCGGCAAGACGTACGTGTAGAGGCAGATATCCCTGCAAAGTCACATTGATGGATCTCCTCATGGAAATCTCCACAGCATCAGCCCCACCATCACCCTGGTGGGAAATGGTCCAGGAAGCAAATCCAAGAGGCTCATGTTCGCTTTCTGGCTTGCTGTTGCTGAGAAACTTTCCTTCCCAGATGGCACAGGGGAGCTGTCAGCCTGGAAAATGACGGGAACAGAAGAGCTGGGCAAAGGAGCATGCCAGAGAGCTTGTGTGGGTTGTTAGGAGCAGTTTGTCCCTCAAGAGGAGATGTTTCCCTGTGGCAGGGCGAAAATAAACTCAGGATAAAGGTTTGGGTCTTTCAGAAGTGAGGACTCAACAGCCTTATTTCTGATCTTGCTGGGCACTGATGTAAACGAGATGCAGCTCCCCCAGTGATTTCCATGCCAGATATTGTGTGTATTGCTCCACTACAGACTGACTTTCACAGGCTGAGCTCCTGGAGCCCAGCAATACATGCAGTTGCTTCCCCTTTCAGTCTAATAGAATGCATTACTTTCTATCTTCCTCCCTCTCAGACTCATTTATAGTGATTTCATAGCTCAACCTGCCTCAGCAATAATCCCTGCAAACACAGAGCTACATTGAGCTGATCAGTCCATGGGCTGGGAGCATGTCTTTGAATCCATGTGAAAGCTGGAATTCAGTCCATGCTGGATGTTACATTATACATTGGGAGATTTCTTGTCTCCTAAGGGATGGCTTGCAGCAGAGAGCGTACCAAGAAGTGTTGTTCTAGCACAAACACAGCTATTTAAATGAGCCAGTGCGAACAGAATTTGTGTTAGGTTGGGAGGATAAAATTGGATTGAAATTGGATATACCATTGATCTCATCCAGCCTTACTTTACATATGTTGGATTTCCTGCTGTCAGTATAAAGGAGCAGCTCTAAAAGAAGCCAAAGGTATGTAAATGGAGAGAAATATGTTCAAGTGGAATTAGAATTTCACCTCTAGATTTGTCTGAGAAGCAGAAATAAGGCCAGAGCTCTGTGTTGGTTCACACACACTGTGCCTATTCACATCATAGCTATGGGAGAGGTGCTCCTCACCACGTTATTGAGATGTAAATCGTCTGGGTGAGGAAAGGGGGGGGGGGGGGGGGGGGGTCAGGAGCACAGGTGGGAACCGCAAACCAGCGCTCCTGTGTTCTCCCAGCAGGGTGGGAATGTGTGCCCAGAGCCCGCAGCACTCCTCATCCCGCACTTGTGTCCCTGCCTTGCCTATGAGATCCAGGAAGGATTTGCCTCAGTTTCCTTCGTTGCTGAAAGAGAGGGATAAAACTTATTAGTCCACAAAGATTAATAACTCAGGCTTTGCGGCATGCTTTGCACCGCTCAGAAGGACAGCGATGTTCTCTAGAACTGGAAACCCTGCCTCTCTTTCCCACACTTGCTGCTTGCCATCTGGCTGAGAGGCATGCAGAAAAGAAGACCGAAATCCTCCATTTAATTATACTGTGTGATTTATTATCTCACCTCAGATTTTGTTGTTCGTCTCGTTTACAGGTTTCATTTACACATGGAGCCTTTTAGCTTTAGCAGGCTACATCGCTTTCCCTTCTGATTCTGCAGGTGTCAGTCAGCCAAAAAGAAGAGAGACAAAAGAGCAATTGTCCTTAAGTTCTCAGTCAGTCTTTCCTAGTCTTTCCTAGGCTTTATATATTGTATCCATCTCTTCAGCTCCCCAACCAAAACGCTGGAATGCAAACTGAAATCAGCAAGCCAAAGCAGAGGAACAACTTCCACAGGAGCAGTAGGGACCCTCGTTTGGGACATTTAAGCTCGGATATGACAAAGGTCTGGAGGTAACACTAGTGAAACCCATTGCACCAGCTCTCAAGCCTGCAGGCAGGAGTGAGCTGCACGATACTGCTCCTGCATGTTTTCTGTAGCAATTATCATGCGCTAGGAACAAAGCCTAGGGTGGGATTTGTCAGCACTGAACACCTCGGATTGCAGCTCATTCCAGCTGTAATGAAGTGTTCAGCAGGGTTCAGTTCTGCAGGGGCTGAGCTGCTCGCAGGTGGAGCTTGCCTTACAAACTATTGGCAATTGCACCCTGAAGACCGAGGAGGAGTAGGGAAGTGTTGGGATCTGCTGGGAAGTGTTGCAGTGCTGCAAACAGTCAGTAGCAGCCCTAGGGCCCAAACGGCACCCTAAAACAGGGAATAACCTTCCCAGAAGAAGAGCTGTGTGCATGGGAGCGGGTGAGGACTCTGTAAAGTGAGCAAACACGACACAAAAGCCCTTCTGAGGAATATAAATATCTCCATGATGATGAGCTGGTGAAAGAAGGGAAAGGCAGAACTCCCAAGGCAGAAATCAACCTGCTGACAGAACCGTCTGGGGTGTCCTGTAACATCTCTGCTAGCAGTTTCTTCAGGACAGCTTGGTATTTTTCCAGCTGCCTTGGGATGAGGCACATCCCAGCTCTGCCAGGAACAGCCCGCTGAGGGGGGAGGAAGGCAGAAACATCAGAAGGAAAAGCTGGGGAGTGCAGAGACAGGTTGAGGAGCTCAGACCCTGCTCTGGTCAAGCTGGAAGAGGGTCTGGGGCTGATTTGAAGGGACAAGGATTATCCTCGTGTAGGGAAAAAAGCAACGTTTTGAAGTCAATGCAGTCTTGTGCTGTTCAGAGTGCCAGAGTTTTCACGCATTGGATCATCCACGGGCTGACTGGGAAACACAGATAAAAGCTTCTCCTGGCCATAGGAACTGTAAAGATGAAAATCATTGATTATAATCCTCCACTATCTCACACCTTGACCCTTCAAGCCTTCAGCTTCACTGGTGCTGGTGAAGCACCCTGCCTTAATAAAGGCTGAGGATGAAGCATCATCCTGCCTCCAGCCTGACTGACTTTGAGCAAGCTGTGGCTCAGATGTGCCTGAAGTAAATAGAGTTGTTCTGGAGGCACAGGAGGGCTGGTGGTTGCAGCAGGGAAGGGTGTCCACACTGGGATGTGCCGATTATTTAATGCTTTGAACTGTGAATCCTTGCTGTTTAAATCCTATTATTGATTCTTGGTGCACCATGGTTGTGATAGCTGTACATTAACCTGCAAAGTCTTGGCCAAATTCCAGCGTAGCTGGTTTGGGGTGGACCTACACACTCCTGCTGGTGGTGAGCACTGCTGGGCTCCGTGCAGGAGCGGCTGCACGGGCAGGGCAAAAAGCAACCTGTATTCAGGTGGAAAACCACAATTTTCAGACTTGGCTAACCAGGTAAGCATGCCTTTGAGGGCTTAGACTGGCACTTAAATCCCTAAACCCAGCAATTTTCTGCTCCTTTCCCATTTATGGGGCTAAACTTGCCTTCAGGACCTTTCTTCCCAGCCCAAAGAGAAAAGTCAAAGTTGCTTTGGGATACGACAAGTGTGACAGGACACGTAAAGTGGATTGAAGGCTGTGCTCAGTGTCAAACTGCCTGCTGTGCACTTGCTTTGGTTTCAACATATGTCTAGAAGAGCCTCAATCACTGGCAGACATATAGCTACAAGGGTTGTGATCTATGAGCAATCGATCTGGGGACTGTGCGTGGGTTCTTCTCATCTTCCTCAGGCAGGCTGAAGCATGACTGTGCTCCCCACAAAAAGCAATTGCTACCCACAGCAAATGGATAGGTGCTGGAAATAAGATTTCTCTCCAGTATCAATGGGTAGTGTTGTGCAGAGAGAGCTCACTTCGGCTGTGTTTAAGGAGCTGCAGTCTCTGAGGCTGCCTGATGCCTTTCAACAGTATTAGTTTCACATCAAAAGAGAGAACATTCTCCTCTCTGCACATCCCAGAGGTGACAACCATCTGGAGGATGGTTAATTATTTATTACAACAAAAAGACCCATCACTGTGGTGATGGGAGACTGCAGCTTCTCTGTCAAAATCACAGCCACTAGCATGGAGGAAAGGAAAACGAGCCCCACTAGCTGCAGATGATCCACCCCACAGGTCTTCTGGTTCTTGTGCAAAGGATCCAGGCTCTTCCTTTCTACTCTTACAGCCTAAAGGTTGGCTCTGCCCTCTCCCATAGCCCTTCACTTTGGGATGAGTGAGGGACTGCCAGTATCAGGGTATCTCCTGTTGAACAGGAGGGGCAGATGATGGAGATGAAAGCTTGGGGAATGAGGGAGGAGGAAACCTTTCTTGGGTTATTCAGGGCTCCAACCCCTGCAGTTTCTTAGTGGTTACCTGCATTTTATGGGAGTTGCTCTGCATGCAAAGGGCGTGAAGTCCTCAGTCTCTTCAGCCAACAGAGACACCACAATACACCACAAGTGAACTGGCTGCTATCTCCTTTGAAACCATCATGAAGAGTCTGAACGACACAGGAAAGAAGATACCAGGGTGACAGTGAAGAGGGCCATCTGACAACAAATCCCTTTGGCTTTTGATCAGCTGCAATCTAATTTATCCACCAGCTAACCAGAGGTATATTTACTCTCCCAGTTGCTCCTGAGCTGAGAATAGAAGTGTCTTGACTGACAATTCTCCTCTTAAATCTTTTTCTGTAAACAGATTTGTTCTTGAGCAATATCTCCAGGGACTTCAAGCCCAGCCCTTGAGCACTGTTAAAGACTCTCTCTGTTCTGCAAGCTTTAGCCCTCCAGCTCTTCTGGTTTAAGACCCACACACACGCTCCCATCAGTCCCACTGGCAGAGGGACACAGAGTGATGCTGAGAGAGAGACAGACCTGGAGACAGCTGTTTTGTTAGATTCTATCTTCATATTCCTCACCCCTGCAAACCCTCCTCAATGGGCTGAATCTTTCAATAAGTATCACTGGGTCCAGGAGAGCTGGGAACTGCATTTGCCAGCATAGCTCCATAACAGCCTAGTATAAAGTGCTTTAAAAAGTACCTTCTGAAGCGATTTAACAGCAGCTTTATGTCAGAAGAGGACTTACATAAACATTCAATGTTCTCTTTAAATATTAAAATATTCTCTCAGGATGAATTTAATGAAGCTTGGTCCCACTGCTTCAGTGCGCTACCTGATCTGAGCCTGGTCCTGAATTAGTGTCAGAAACCTCTTGGACCTACCCAAAGACTTTGTGAGGTCACATTTCACCCCTGTGTTAGCTTCTCCATAAGTATCAGCTGGAATTGAAGTTAATAAGGATTCCCCTCTGCTGTGCTGGGCGCTGCTCCTCTCCCTACACACTGCTCAGGGCAGCACTGGGACCATCTCCTCCCATCCACCCTTGCTGGGACATCAGAGCTGTCACTGTACTGAGACATGGCTCTGGGTGACCCAGCCAGATCTATTGTTTGCTGCAGTGATCCTAAGAGGACTGCTCAGGCTTTCCCTTCACAATACAGTGTGTTGATATGCAGATGTGTTGATTATGTGGTGTTAAGTCAACAGCTCAGTCTTTTGTGCCTTTTAATTTATCACCACAATAAAATACTGCCATATTGAAAGAAATAAACCTGGCCACCTCCTTTGTCTCTTCCTGACTGTCCCTTTGTGAATTGATTTGCTCCCTCTTCTTGCAGAGGAACCCACACACACACTGTGCTCCAGTCAAAACCTATAATTTCTGATTGTCTCTTCCTCAATTTATAAGCAGGACGTCTTTCACACCTGAGATGGCCAGCTCAATGCCTCTCCAGGCAGATATGTACTTTGCTGTTAGTGAATTTGCTTCCCAGCTACAAAAGAGTAGGCAGAAAGCAGGAAGATTCCAAGTCCAGCATCAGCACAGCAAAGTACTGCAGCCATACGGGGCATTGCCCAGCTCTCCTTGTGCCTGTGTAGAATGGGGTGAAATGCCAGTTTAGGGGCAGGAGGGGTGAACATCCACCGAGTACTGGCGTGAGCACAGTGACAATTCAGGCATTTACCTACTGAGCTGTCTTCCAAAACAATCAAATCCTCCCTGTCGATAGGGACCGTCTGAGTCTCATGGTCTGTCTGCCCAAAGCAGCTCCCCCAGTGCACAGGGCACCCAGCTCCAGCACTACTGCAGCACGCTCTGGTGTCTGCTGGGTGCTCACAGCAAGTGAGGGGCAGGAGCTGGTGGAATCGATGCTCCCGTGCTGAGGGATGAGCAGAGAGCATCTTTCCTCTTGTTTAAGCATCAATTTTGTTCCCTCCAGCTTGTCAGGGCTCTTCCCACTGAAGCCAGCACACATTGGTAACACGAGCAATTTATCTGAGCACCTATGAAGTACCCGTCCAGCCTGGAGTGGGAACAGAGACCAAGTAGCTCCCTGGTGAGTGCAGCCACGGGATGCTGGAGACCGATCTCTGGAGACTTCTGGTCACCCCTGAATGCCTCTGCTGCCTTTATCTATGGTACAGGTACCTGTGCACACTCACTCACCTGATCCCTCTGTATTTACTGCAGCTTAGCAATTCTACCTGTAAAACTTCCAGAGAGGTCAGCAGAGCTTTTCTCCCTAGGCCCACATGCACGTGTGTTCGTGAAAAGAGCATTACACAACAGGGGGTTTATTTCCCCTCCCTTTGCTAAAGAGGTTGCACAAACCCCGTTTGACACCGGTTCTCATTTTAATTGACTTTCCCAGTATAGTTCATGGTTATGATGGATGCAGCTGACGAGTCAGCAGATGGTGTTGGGAAGTGACAAATTAGTTACCACGAAAGGTCACTTTTTCAAAGCATTAAACTTTCCCATAACTTGTCCCCTCTTACCTCAAACCCGCTGCTGGCTGGCCCGTCTCCCATCCACCCACAATGAAGCTTTCTGCACTGGAAAGGACAACCTTCACGATAAAAAGGGAAGATGAAAATTAATCATATCTGTGTTAGCTGCATGGTGTCTGTCAGGTTCAGGTCTTAATTATGCAAGAAGACTCAAAAAGGAAAGAAAACAGAGCTGAAAACAAGGGACCTGGCTGAGGCTTCTTCAGTGGAAGCACCAGAATGGCTGGGAGCAACAGGCAGCTTTTTGCACTAGGTTTGCCCAGTGCATGAAAGCAGCTTTTGGCACATCCCTGATGCCAATGCGAAATGAGAATAAATGAAAATAAAAATCACAGCTAGAAGCCTCATTCCCCAGCATTATACTGCAAAACCCCTGCCCTGCTGCAGTCCCTCTCACAATTTGCAATCTGCAGCCCCCCTGGAACTCTCCTTGCTTTGTGAAGCAAAATTGCAGGAGAAGTTAGAAGCTTAGTAGAAATATGATGTGCAAAATGGAGCTGCTTGCAGTTCTGCTCGTACCTAAAGTTAAACGTTTGCCATAATTGGGAGTAATTTTAACAGGAAACCGGCAGTAGTAGTAAAGTCCATTAAGCTGTGTATCAATTGCAGTGTCAAGGAATCAGGGGAAAATGAGCTCCCTGTGCCAGCAACACTGAGCATTTGTCTCCATGTCCTCCACGCTGCTCTGTGCTCGGGGTATTTTGGCAAGTGGATTGCATAAAAAACAGAAGATAGAAGCCAATGTGAGTCTGAAGCTGAAATTAAGCCCCAGGCTAAGGCACTGGGTGGAAAGCACATGGGGGGAGAGTGTGAAGGACCAAAATCCTGCATTGATGCTGGGTCAGGTATTGGGGTATCCCCAGCAGTGCTGCTGATTCCAGGATGAACAGCAGAGCCACAGCACCAGCCTTGGCACCAATACAGGCTAAATCTATCCCCTCGTATCCGCAAACCTCCTTGGATGGAGCTGGCACATATGAGAAGGAAGGATGGAGCTTTATGCATTCCAGTTTGATCTCACAGCCCCACCATACCCACAGCAGCATCAGGCTTGGACAAACCATGTCCCCAGCCCCAGTTCCCTTTCAGGAACATTTACCTCACCCCACTCACATTAAGTTATTCTTGCTTGGAGTCACATGGGTCAAAAACCTGGCTGCTGAGCTGAATGTCTGCAGTCACACAGCCCAAGTCGACGCGGGTAAAGGAGTTCATTTTCGGCTCCCTGCTTTGGAAGTGGGAGCAGAAAGCTCCTCACAGTGCAGGCAGCATCCTCCAGCTGCTGTCTCTGCATGAACGCGTTACGGATTCAGCAGGCGCTGCTGAACCTCCTAATGAATAAAGCACCAGTGGCAAATTTTAATGCAGTTTGCAAAATATTAACACTAGGTAAATATTTGGAGACTCACGAGCTTAAAACACATGGGAATTTGAAGCATAAACATTGTAAGGGTGCAGAGTTCCTCCTCCCCTCCTCCCCACACTTGCCTAGCACCCACCTCAGTCTCTCACCACTGCCCAGTGGTGCAATTCCAGGGCTGGGCAAACATCAATAGCAAGGGTTTGACTCCTGCTGACTCTCCAGACCAGTTCACTCCCTGGTTCGAGCAGCTAAGGATCCCTTAGATCAACAGGGAATTTTGTCTCCCATTATGTCTGTCTCTTCCCACTCTCCCTGGTTCCTGCAGCCAACCCAGAGACCTTGAGGCTGCTCTTGCTGATGGCAGAGAGCTGTTGGAAAGGTGCAGATCAGCCACGGGGAAGAGATGAAGGTTTGGATGTGCAGCAGAGGGCAGGGAGCATCCCACCACTTGCCCTTCCGATGCACTGATCTGTTTTACCTGCAGATACAATGCTGTGTAGCTCTTCAGGACCAACATCTCCAATAGACCTTGGATGGAGCAGCATCTTTGCAGCAAACCCATCTCCAGCAGGATTGCACCAATTTGTATCCTCAGCAACTCACTGAACGCCTCTGGGTCTGCAACGTGCCTGCAAGAGCTTCCCATGGGTATTAGAAGCCTGGAGAAGGAATGCTGCACCCCAGAATGCCAAAGCCTCTCTGGAAACCAGACCTGAGGTGACCCCAAATGCACACCCCAAAATCGGGGATACCTGGAAACTCTGTCTGCTGCCTTAATGAAAGGCGAAAGAAAGAGGAAAACGTGTTTCTGGACATAGCTGGGATGGATTTAGCCTCCCTACCAGTGGTGGAGGAGACAGGCTCTGGCCAAAGTGCCCTATCCCATGACAATCATCTTCTATTAGAAGATTCTATTAAAGAAACAAAACCAACCCAACCCCCTTCTTATTAAACCTTCTTATTATTTATTGTGTGCTTATAAAATCATTCTGGTCTCTCAAACAAGTGAAAAAAACACCAAACAAGAGAAAAATGTTCCCTTGCTTTTTTTCTTCATTTTTTGGTCACTCTTTTGCCATTCGCTCCCTGATCTGGAACAAGTGAAGAGAGAAAGGAGAGGAGGTGAGAAAACAAGATGGGATGCATCTCATCTGTTTCCATTTTGGTTTTCAAATCCAAACCCCCGGGTTTTCGCTGGAAGGCTCAGGAGTATTTTTAGGAATGGCAGAAGATGCAGTCCCTGTGCAGAGTGGGGCTTGGCTGGGGGTGAGCAGGGCAGGCAAGGGGCCACAGCAGGGATGGGAGATGCTGCCTGCAGCTGATGCAGGGTCCGGGGCTGAGGCTCTGAGGCAGGGAAAGCAGCAGCTCCCTGCTCCCTTCACAGGGAATGTGTGTTAGATTTGATGGAAGAGCCATTTAGCCTTTACACCTGCTGACCTTTCATTTTCTTATTGCCTCCTTTTACACGCACACCGCCACCCTGTTCCCATATCAAACAACAATAGATCAGGTTAAGCACAGGAAGACAAAGGACTAAGGCACCAAGAAGTGCATTGAAGGGCTGCGTTGCCCTGTCCCATGGGCAGGAGGATGATGTGGGATATTCCTGCTCACGCACAGATGCTACGTACGTTCAGTGCTGTGGTCACTGTGGCAGATGAAGGTTGCAGGAAGCCCGGTCTCAGTGCAGATGGGGAGGTAAGAGCAGTCAGGATCCAACCAGCAGCATTTGTGGTGGTTGTCCATGGGGATCGTCCTTCCATGGGAGAAGTGTAGCATGAAGAGGCATTGCTGTGCTCAATGGTGCCAGCTCCCAGGAGATTTCCTGATACGGTGGACTGGATTATGCTGGATGCTCAGGATTTATATCAGTGCTTTCAATGGAGAGTCACCCTTCTCATTCCAGAAACCCTCAGCAGTTAATAGCAGTTTATCTGCAACAGGGGAGAAGAGTTGGCTGCTGCTTTATCTCCTTTCAGGCTTTCAAGGCAACATTTCATTCTGCAAGGCAACGAGGAAACAGGGTCAGATGCCTTCAGGGTGAAAAAGAGACAGTGCACATTCAAGTCGATGTGCTCAGCAGTGAGTGTTCCTCATGGAGGAAACCTGGAGATCAGCAAAACAGTGGCACACCCATCCCAGCTGGGACATGGGGCCAGGAAAAGCAAATGGAAAACTCTGATAAGAGCAAGAAAGATCTGCAGAGACATTTGGGCCTGTCCAGCCAATTCCAGCTCCAGCACAGGACTCACATTTGATAAAATGCCTGTTCAATCCATGGATATTTTGCCTCAGTGATGAGTAGCAATCTCAGTGTGTCTCTCAGCCACAAGGGCTTTAGAGAGCTAAACAGTAAAGACTGGGAATTAAGGAGAATAAATATTAATGAAAGGAGTGGAAAAAAAAAGAATCAATCATCTTTTTCCAGGCAATCTTGCCATTGCTTTGCTCATCTGTGCAGGGATGTTGAATTTCCCTCTTCTCTCACACTATATGGGATGTAGGAGCTCATGGACCACATTACCCAGAGGGTTTGTGCAGGGATGCAACTGCTGCACAAGCAATGCAGCAGCTGGAGAGAGCACCCATGACACATGGAGAGGAAAGAGAGGCAGAAAACAGAATGGGAGCAGGAACTGCAAAAGAAAAGAGGTTTGTACCCATGTGGGATTTGACGTGCAGTGAAATTGGTGCAAACCCCTCCACAGGTTTCAGTGACTGCAGGTCAAGCCCTGAGCAACACAGCCCAGAGGCAGCACCGTTACATAAAGGGATGGGGAGAATCCCGGGGTGGGCTGGATGGAGGAAATGAATCCAATTACAGGATGAAGGGCAAAGGGAGAGAAGGGACATGTTTGGTTTGGAGCAAATCCCTAGAAGGCTTTAAAGCAGGGACAGCAAGAAGAGGCCAGAAATGAATTGCAGTGCAGGACACCCAGCCACCACCAAGAGGAACAGGGGCCTCAGAACAGGGCAAAAGGCAGAGGATGGGGCTTCTCATGTGGCTGAGAGTACAACCAGGGCAGTGATGTGAGGGATTCATCCTGAGACACCCACAGTACTGTTGGGACAGGGCTCTTCTGGGAGCTGGAATATGAGGACACAG
>JBCJKH010044948.1:0-26053 GCA_039877255.1 Loriculus beryllinus
CCACCCCCCCCCCCCCCCCCCTCCCCCCCCCCCCCCCCCCCACCAATTATTCAACATAAAAAAATCAGACCTCACTTTCTTCTCAGTTTCTGCCCTTGCAGTTTTCATGTCAGTCCCCACCCATTGAATAAAGCAAGCTGCAAATCCATGGTTTCTATAAACTTTTCTTTTTTTTTCTTTAAGCTTCTCAAATTGTTGTGTTTTGTTCCAGAATCAAGAAACTGAGAACTAAAGTTACTAGTAAGAATTCTGTGGAGGAGTGGCTGCTAGCACTCAGCTGATGTAGGAAATCACACCTGTTGTCTCCTTGTCACAAAATCAGTACCAGCTTTGATACTGTTTTGCCCACCTGTAGGAGAGCACTGTGGTGCTAACACAGACATGTGTGGTGTCCCTTGTGTTCTAGTAGGAGTTCATACTCCTGTAGCCTGAAATGTAACTCCCGTCTAAGTCCTTGCAGTTGTATTTTCCCAAGTGGCGGTAAGAATTGCCTCCTTTCAAAAGATGGCTTTTGGGAATCAACAACTGAATTTTTCCTTAATGCTTTTTAAAGATTATAATCTGAACAAATTGAATAATTTCACATAATTGTAACAAACCCTACCAACTGAAAACGAAGTGATTATTAATAGGAGTCTGCTGAGCTTAGTTTCAGTAACAGAAGATCTGAAAAGCATGCTTCTCAAAAAGAAGTGTGATTCTTGAAGACTAACCTCTCAGAACAGTTCTAAGCATGAAGTACTGAACATGGTAAAACTGCTTCTGGGAGGGAAATTTCTGACTGAAGACATAATTCTAAATGCTCCTTACACTGAAAGGAGTGCAGGTGTCTTGAAACATGCAGCAGAAAGCATATCCCAGGACTGTGTGCAGATGCAACACAGAACATGAAAGAGTCTTGCGGCATGTCAGCTTCTCCTCATCAGATGATACGGAACATACATCATATTTAACAGTTGCTAGAAATTGTCATTCTGGTCTGCTGAGCAGTTCCCTCTCCTCTCCACAAAACCCCTGAAGTAATTCTTTTTCCCTAGCAATGCAAAAGTTGTAACAGTGCTATTCTTTTTTTTTCTTTTCTCTCCCTTCTTCCCCCAAAGACAACTTACAATAAACTGCAAATTAAGTGATTTAATTGAAATAAATGTTTATTAGTGGAAATAATGGTTGGTGTCAGCCAGCACTGTGCAAAGCCTGACACTGCAGAAGCCTGGAAACATCTTTCTAGTTTTACTAGAGAGAAATACTGTGTTAGTAAATGTGAGAGTGTTTGTGCTCAAGAGCACACTAGAACAATAAAGGAGTTTAGGAGGCATTATACCTGTTTTTCTCTTAGACAAAAAAAGTTTATGTTTGTTAAGCTTCTTTTAGGAGACCTGCTTTACTAAGCATTATGATAATCTGACTTTTGCAAATATTTACATTACAAGTGGTGGAAGCTTAGTGATTCAGGAATATCTTAGTGGTCTATTATGGACAAAACAGATAAGAAAAATGAGACAGTATGGGAAAATCAGTGGGGACAAACCGAGTAGAAGTAAAAATGTACCCCCATACTATGTTTACATTAATATAAGCCCTGATCAATGTGTTTGTGGTAATGTAGAGAGAGACTATACAATTTGCTCCCATACAGCTTGTGAACAAATGAGGAAAGATAAGAATATCCATCACAATTACTTCAGTGTTTCCTATCTGCAATGTAAGGGTAATAAGTTTAATCTCGGTCTTCGAGAATGCAGGACTTTTTTCCTAGGGAGACAGTAAGTGAGGATCTGTCTTTGTTTTTCACAAAACAGTAACAAGTAATTACTCTCAGGGAAAGTTTTCTGGTTTTGGAGTTAATTTGCTTTCTTTGAGATAATGGAGATTCATAGAATCTATGATTTTTGATACATTTTCATGGAGCCATGAGTTCAAGTCTTTAGCGTTCTGTCTTAATAATGCATTTTCATTGCATGAAAAATTGAAGAATTTCCTTGGTGTTTGGGCAGAATCTCTGTGCATGTAGATTATATGAAAATGTTTTCGCTGAAACGACCTTGTCTTTCCTGGTGCCTCATTCATTCAAACTGTTAAATTCTACTCTTATGTTAGGCTGTCTTTCTCTGTCTGTACAGCATTTATTCCTTATAAATGAAAATAATAACCTTCGTTATTATTATTATTCTCTTCTAGAAGGATAATTACTGACTCAGAGCTTTTCAAGAATGGTGTTGAAAGAAAACTCTCTTTGACCTGCTTAAAACTGTATAGTAATTCCATTCCAATTATGTAAACCAATAAAGAATGGTATAAATACACAGTTACCATGGTATTGACTGTGTGTCACTCATACCTCACCTCTTCCCATGAGCTAGTTCTCTGATTTCCTGCCTGTTCTTTCCAGAATGTGGGGCAGCGGAGGCAGTAATGATGATCTGTACAGGTGGCATTTCCAGGGAGGGACAGCTTTCCAAAGGCTGTTGTGTGTATAAACATGTGCTAGTAGGAGATTTGATGGTGTGGTCAGCATATTAAAAGCTGTTGATCAAAAAAAGAGAAGAGAATTACTCTGGAAATAATACAAGAAGAGTTTGAGAGGTGTCTGTGATATTTAGGATATATTTTGTGTGTATGAAAGCAACAAATGAATTGGAACAGTATCTCCTCTGATGTATTTTTTTCAGCAAATACTTTGCAACATAGTAAAGTCCTATCAAAACTATTGAAGAATTGCATTATTGACAGACTGCCTTATGTGGTGGCACAGAATAAGCCCAAATTTGCTTCTCCTGTAGTGAGAGATACACCATCTAATGCTAATATCTTTGATCTGCTAGTATGCTGGTTTTGTGTATTTAGGCATCACTTGTAGCAATGCTACGTGCCTGTATTTTGAAGGCTCTGTTGCGGTGTTTAAATCCCTGCCTCTCACAGCGCCGCAACCTATCTTCTTCGATTCTTCTTTAACTCACTGAAATGAATGTGAGAGTCTTTCAGCAGCTCTCGAATACATAAAGCTATTGTTTTCTTGTTGCCAAGTAACACTTGGCATAGTGTTAGACCTGAAAGGTCTTGAAGTGTGTCTGCAAAGGGGGAGGCAGGGGGCAGAGTAGCTGGAGAGTGCTCTCTGAAGGAGATCTCAGTATCTTCCTGTTGCTGGCAAATCACACTTCAAATACACTGCTGTAGGGATGGTATGCAAATAACTTATTCCCAGGGATATTGCTACAGTTCCTAATGGCTAGTGATAAATTATTTCCTGTCAATGAATGTTGAAGCCCAAAATGCAGCCCAGCACTTTCACTGACTAATAGTGCAGCACATAGTACAACTTTTTTTTTTATCTGTTTGACCTTGAATTGCTACCTAAATATTAGTATTAAAGAATGAAAGTGGAGTACCTCTCAAAACACAGTATATGATTTTGGTACCAGGAATGTGTTTAATGACTCCATAATTTCAGTGACATTTGAGTGAGAAAATAATGGGCACTAAGCAGTGCCTTGCTCACGCTTTGAATAATGCCCAGCTTCTCAGTTCTAAGATCAAAAGGAAGTAACAGATAAAGGAATGACAGTTACTTTGGGTTGGGAAAGGCTCTTCATCACCCCATCAGATGCTATTAGCATCTACTTCAGGACTGCTTCACTGTTTTATGAATACATTTACCATGAATTTTTGCATCAGAAAATAAACTGTGATTCTTAGAGATGTAATTATGTTGAGTAATCTGTGGGCAGCATAAACTCCAGTCGCAGGGCTTGAGCTACTGCCATCCGTTAATTTTGTGCTTTGTTAGCTTGTTCTGCCAAGGAAGGAAGGAGCCATACATTAGCCATACATTTTGTGTAGATGGCTGAATGTTGATTTTATACTCCATCATGCTGCAGATAGTTGTATTTTGTCATGGTGTAATCCACAAATAACTCCAGCAGGTTCTCTGTAGTTACTCTTGGTATGTGCATAAGGTACACTCAAACCGTGTATTTCTGCTTGATTCTGAGAAGGCTTCTCAGATGCTGTTCTCAGAATGCTGTAGAAGTTATTGAACCATTGCTGAAAATTTAATTTAATCCTGAGTTCTTTTGAGGTCTTCAGTCTGACTAAAGCCCCCAGAATCCTTCCCAATGGGTAGAGCTGCCACACTGTGCATGAACTGTGCTCTCACTGTGTTCTTTTATTAGAGAATTGTTCTTGTGAAGAAAAAAGGTAGTAGATTAAACAAAGCAGATGCCTGTGTGTATTGTGCAGTGTTACATCCTTCTTGTGTCCTGCAGCTTTCCTAGCTCATATATTTAAAAATAATATTGGTACAACCTAAAAGCAGTTTTAACCACCATTCTGTGTTTCCTTCCTAAAACACAGCTTGATGTGCAATGACGAGCACAGAACATTTTTGGCAGACATGTAAGCAAAGATGGAAATCCCTGCACCCAAGCACACATACACACCGGGACAGATCCTTTGCACATTTTAATCACTGTAATCCTGCTGACTCCTGAGGAACTTTGCAGATTGGTCAGACAGTTTCTTACCTTAGTTTAGATGAGCCTAGCACACTTCCTTTTAACTAATAACCTATCACTTGGTATGCCTTTCCTGTTCTGATGTAAGAGCTGAGTAGTGTTATTCTAGTGTCGTCTCTGTTCTTAGTTCAAAACTTCTGTAACATATGAATTTCTTTAGATTTATTTTTTTTTTAATGCTAATTGAAACATAATTCTTCCTTTTGGTTGGAAATGTGTATATTTCTCCTGAAGTTCTGTTAAAAAGCTATTCAGCAGTTTTTAAGTTGGCTGAAAAATGATAGCTCATAAGGTAAAGAGATGCTCGTAAGGAATGGAGAATAGCTTGAAGAGCCTGCTTCTAAAGTCCATTGTAACTGATGGAAAAGATTCCTGTTAGCTTTAGTCAACAGGCTTTTTATTGTAAGAGAAAATCAATTATAATTTTTATGCATAGAAGCAGGGTGAATTTAAGAAAAAGTTCTTGTGAAAGGAGAAGGCTTGCTTCATCTTAGAATTTCTGTTACTAATATTTCCTGCTGTACATCTTCTTCTGCTCTTCCATGGGTAAGATGGACTTTCAATGTAGGGGAGTCTGTGTTTGAGAGAAGGCAGGAAATTCAGAAAGTCACAGCCAGAGGAAATATTATCTTCATTGGATTTACCACAATAGCCATGGTGGATCTGCGCCAAATATTTGGCTTTGCGTGTGGAAGCTTCCAGTACTGGCTATGTTTGAATAAATTCACCCCAAAATCAGGGACAGCCTTAGTCTGGTACAGATCTGGGGGACTTGTGGCTTGTGGCCTGAGCTAAGAATGTGTGTGTATGTGGGGACACACGCTGTTGTCCTTCCTGGCTGAGCTTCACTGAAAATGTTGTTATGATTGGCATTTTCTTACCTGACACACTCCTGTTTCTGATGCCAGTGAACAGATCTGTTCAAAGCACTGCCTTACCTCACCTTGTTTTACTCTACACCGTGAGAAGATTTGGGGATTAATTTCTCTTGACGTTATTTTTTTGACCCCAGCACTATCACTTCCACGACTCATTTTTCCAAATATGTTTTTGCCAAGGAGGCCCAGTGAGACTGCAGATGTAACCAGACTTTCAGAATGCTATGCAATTCCCAAATATTGCCTATGCTTTTTCTCCTGTAAATTGCTGCCAGAGAAACAGAAGTGCTGAATTAAGCCAGGAATTTTTCATGATTTGATTTACTTTCTCATCTTTTATTTAATCATGATTTATGTCCCCAAATAATGGTCTTGTTTTGCTTTTTGCTTCAACTATTTTAATCCTTAAATTAAAAGTTCACGGCATCATTTTTCACAGTTAGGTTCCATCCATGCTAGGCTCTATGAGAAAAAGCAGAAGCAAGCTTGGTTTAGTAGATGGGTAAATAATTTAAAAAATGGTGTCTGGTTGGAAATTAATTTGTAAGACTTCTTTTCATGCTGGCACTAAGTCTGCATCAGTGCTTTTCAGAAAATATTCCATTTGACTCAGAAATAATACTCAAATTGTATACCTTTTTCATTAAAAAATGAGTTCCTAAAAAAGCCTTGTCTGAGGATGTAGGGGGCCAAGCCTATCATTGTCACCAGATTATTTTTACAGTTTGCTTGTAAAATAAACATAGAATTGTAGAATCATAGAATAGTTAGGGTTGGAAAGGACCTTGAGATCATCTAGTTCCAACCCCCCTGCCATGGGCTGGAACACCTCACACTAAACCATGCCACACAAGGTGCTGTCCAGCCTGGCCTTGAACACTGCCAGGGATGGAGCACTCACAACTTCCTTGGGCAACTCATTCCAGTGCCTCACCACTCTCATAGTAAAGAACTTCCTCCTTATATCCAAACTTCGCCTTTTTTAAGTTTTAACCCATTACCCCTTGTCCTGTCACTACAATCTCTAATGAACAGTCCCTCCCCAGCATCCTTATAGGCCCCCTTAAGATACTGGAAGGCTGCTATGAGGTCTCCATGCAGCCTTCTCGTCTCCAGGCTGAACAGCCCCAACATAAACCATTTCAAGCTACTTCCCTTCCTTTTGCCTCAGAAACCTACATAGAAAATTTTCTGCCACTCATACATCAGAATTGAAACTGTAATGTTTATTCTTCCAATCTTCCAGTAATCGTTTATTTCTGATCCTTTGAGGAACTCAGGTGAGAGGCCTCTTGTGCTGAAAGGTGTTTTTTTATCTATGCTGGAATACATCTTGGGTGACCTCAGAGGCTGTGGACTTCCATTGTGCTAATCCATCTCCTCCAATATCACACATAATGTGGTGTCTGTGGGGGGAGGAAGAAAATGTTACTGTGACACTTATCTGTCAAGAGGGTTGTGTGTCTTTATTACTATATTAGCTGTAGTAAATATTCTGTGTGCACACTGTTCATACAGAGGGAATTTTCTGATCTATATGAACATGCCTATAATTTGGAAATCAGATCAAGTGTAATACCTGTTAGGTTTGTAGTTGTAAGAGCATCCACTGCAGCTGAATATTCATGTATTTTTTGTTTTACAAGGCTCAGTGCTAGGTGTGCAAATACGTAGGACGCCAGAACACGTTCATTTAATGTGAGTTTTAAGTGAATAAATGTAATTAAACAGAATTGCCAAATTAATATGATTATATTGTTAATAAACTTATAAAATTATATCCGATACTGTCCTACTGGACTTGCTATTGGTACAAGCATATCTGCTTTGCCTACTGAAATTTCAGGCAGATGTGAACTTTCTCTAAGCTGTTATGTTCCCTAAGGCGGAATAGTTAATAAGATTTTACGTGTTTTGGTTTTTGTTGTAATGAAATTAATGGTTTTATACATAAAATAATTATGTTAAATAATGAAACATGAATGAAAACAACATGAAAACCAACCACTTGGTCCTGCCACTGAAATAAGTAAGGAAGTGAGCATGGAATGTTGTGGTAGTTAAGTAGCTGGCTTGCAAATAATCTGATTTGTGATTAGACAGAAGAAAAGTAATTTTCTGAATGAAATCAGGATTTTTTCCATCATAGGCTTTTTTAGGACAATAGAAGGCTAAGTGAGAATTTGGTATTTGGCCAGATAAGAGAAGCAGAACTTCCTTGAAGCCCCTTAGATGAATGAAAGATGTAAGATCAGGCCAAATGTGAAGAGCACAGTCCTGCTTTCCCACAGTGCTCACATGCAGAGTACGGTATGTTTTCTTAATATCTTTTTCACAGGGCTCTGGTGGAATTAAGAGAGCAGTACTGTCAAGGCTTTTTAGCTCAGGGGCATTGTAATGAATTGAGAACATGCAGCTCCAACAGGTTACATGGCAGTGCCTTGCAGGAGCGCAGATGTAGGTCAGTACTCTGCTTTTACAGGCACCCTGTCATACCTGTCACAAGTGTATCCAGCCTTGTCTGAAAATCGACAAAGCTGTTTTGATTCCTATGTTTTCTCACAGTGGATGGAAGACTGCTGTAATGCTTCCAGGAACCAGAGGCTAACTGCTGTAATAGTTATAAACTGCCTTCTAACTTTTGACCCAAATTTATACACTGTTTAATTCACTCCATGTGCTTTTTTATCTTGTATGTAAGTATTCAGCACTACGTTCCTTGAATGTGCATTTTAGTAATTATACCTCCTTTCAGCCTTCATCTTGGTAGGCTTAGTAAGCCAAGCTTCACTAAGCGTCGTTCATAAAGTAGGCTTTCCATGCACCTGACCATCCTGTTAGCTCTCCTGCGTGTATTCCCACAGGAATTAGCTGTTCTTGAATGTGTGTAATCAGATCTCTGAAGAGAGACAGTTGTCATATTGCAGCAAAACCTGTTTTCCAATCCATCATCTAAGTTACTTTGATTTAACCTGCCTCTGGTGATCAGTTGTCATTTTTTGACAGTTTATGACATGGAGAGTAATCCTGTCCCCTTTCGCCTATCTTTGTCTCTTCTGAAAGATTCACATCCTGTGCCTTTGCTGAATAACCCCAGTAGTTGATGCTGCCTCTACTATCCCTGCAGTACTTGTTTCAGAACTTGTCACAAATCCAGTTTTTTATTTGTTCAGAGGTTTTTTTTCCCAAAAACGCATACATTATTGTTCCAGATCACATCCATAAGCCTGGGTTCAGCTCAAGTAACAATAGGTACCCTATTAAGTCTTAAATGAGACTTGGGATCTCCTCATACTTTGAATGGAAACAGGACAGAACAGAAAACAGATTGTTTGAATAAATTCATTCCATCCTCTCAAGTTACATAGTGTTAATTTTAGTTCTTTATTTGAGAATTTTTGAGGTTTAGAATTTTGTTGAAAAAAGTGAAAATCTACCCATTTTTGGATGATTATTGTGCTGCTGCTGTTACTGATCATTTTAATCTGCAGCGGAACTCTATTATATCATTTAGAGCAGTGGTGGTACTCATGTAGACTACTGAATTAGTGGTTTTTTCTCCAACCTGGAAGCTGCCAGCTCTCTGTCACTCCTGCTTCAGCCCCTTCATCATCTTTGCTGCCCAGGGCTGCACTGGCTCCAGTCAGTCTGTATCTCTTGCACTGGGGAGCCCAGCACTGCCCCCAGCACTCCAAGTATGTCTCACCACTGCTGGAGGGGAGGGATCACCTCCTTGGCTTGCTAGCAATGCTTTTGCAATGCAACCCAGGCTGCTGTTGGCTGCATGTGCCATGAAGGCAGCATTGCAGAGCTGCTTTCCAGCTAGTCAGCCCCAGGTGTGTACCCACACCTGGGGTCATTCCTTCCCAGGTGCAGACAGGAATTCGTGTTTTCGCTTGTTGAACTTCATGAGATTGCCCTCTGCTCAGTACTTCAGCCTGTCAAGGTCTGTTTGGTGTTATCAGGCACTCCTCCAAGTTTTGTATCGCCTGTGAAGTTCCTGAGGGTATAGTCTGTTTCAGGGTCTAGGTCATTAATGAAGAGGTTGAACAGTGTTTGCCCCAGTATTGACCCCAAGAGTACTCCACTGGTGACATGCCTTCAGCTGGACTTTGTGCCACTGATCACAACTCTCTTGGTCTGGCCGTTCGGATAGTTTTCTTGCTGGTCATTTATATAAGCTGTACTTTGACAGGTTCCTTATGAGGACGTAATGGGAGACAGTGTCAGGAGGTCGAGGGAACAGACATGCATGGCTCTCCCCTCTCCCTCCAAGCCTGTCTCTTAAGTGTAGAAGGCTGTCAGGTTGCTGAGACCTGATTTCCCTTTGAAACTCCACAGTGCCTGCTCCCAGTCACCTTCTTGTCCTTCATGAGGATCAGAACAGCCTATAGGAAGAGTCTGCTTATCACCTTCTGTGGGCTTGAGGTGAAGGACTAGACTCAACATTGCCTTCTCTGAAGAAAAGAGTAATTCTGCTTCCTACACAGAAACAAAAATTCCTATAGATTAATTTCTTGTTTGTAGATTTTAGAGTGCTTTTTCTCGGAGTTGTTTTTTTTTTTTTCTTCCATAAAGATCATTATATATGAACGTTCTAAAATATTTAAAAGCAGCAATTTGCAAAGAAGACTGTTTGCTAAGTGTTGAAATTTTTACATTTTCTTTCTGCATTTTCAAGTGCTTCGGAAAGATTAAAAATTCATAAAGTGAAACCAAAACGAGTGGCAATGTAGTATGATCTATTGTTTTGAACAGCAGAGCTCTAAGAAAGTTGTGTTATTAATATAGCTATTCTGTCTTCAGTCCATTAAATCCTCATGAAGCTTGAATGATGTGATTTTTATCAGTTACTTATAGAAGCAACATTTTGTTCAGGTTAATAGGCTTAGGCTAATCTTCAGTATAACAGGAACAAAAGCAATCATGGCTCATTTCACTTTTAAGTTCAAATTAATGAATTTCCAGGATGCTATTCCAGATCTTATTTGTTTTGAAACTGTAACAGATATTTAGAAGTTCAGTGCATGCAGCATGTGGTGAGATGGTATCAAAACAACCAGTTGGTCCCTCAAGGCTGCTTTAGGTTACTGGAAATCTTGTTTCATTTTCTCTTTTTCATAAAGATAGACTTTATGTATTCAGAACTATTTTCTTACAGATTTATTTACGTAAAATGCATACCATAAAAAGTTAGTAGTTGAGAAATATATATGTCTTGTCAAAAATTTGTTTTAGAATATTTTAAAAAGATAAAGCTTTTAAAACTCATCAATGCAAGGGATGTCCTCAGTAGTGTCCGTAATTCTCTCATCATTAGCAGCTGCTGGAGTAGTACCCTCCTAATAGAAGAGGAATGATTGGAAAACAACATTTTTCTTGGAGGAACTCCATAGTAGCTCCTATTTTTGTGTAAGTCTAGCTGTATTTTGGTTTGTTTTTTGGTTTTTTTTTTTTTTTTTTTTCCCTGTTAGTTTCTGGATTTTCTGTTTATTTACTCTCATGATGGAAAACAAGCAGGCAAATAAAAAGAAATGCCAAATTAATTATTTCATTAATAGTCTCATTTTTTTTTAAAGCCTTCTCCACTACTCCTTAGTAACTACTGAAATTTTACACAGAATTAAATAACTCTCTGTGGTTCTTTTCTTAGTAAGTAGAAGTATATCTGAACAGTTTTTCATTTTTTCTGCTTTTAAGTGCAAATTTGGAAAAAGGAAAAGAGAAACTGCTCACTGATGTACAGAGCATACGGACAATTTTTATTTGGCAACTGGACAAACAACACAGCTGCTGCTAAAATAGTTTTCCAGAAACACTTCTATAGGCATTTACCATTAGACATCACTGAAAACAGTTCATATTTCTTTGTGGAGGGTCTGTATACATTCAACTTGGTATAATGTTCTGTTGGTGCACATAATGAGGGTTTTTTTTATTTTTATTTTTAAATCTGTGGTAATTTTAAGCAAGATGGAAGCAGATGTTGATTCCTGTAAAGTAGCTATGGTAATTTTTACTGCATTTTATAGTATACTGGACTGGAGTAAAAACAAATAAATGAAGTAGGATCCACCTTGTAGAATATTGTGATATCCCAGTAAATTAAACTTTGGGCTTTGGTTTTTTTTCTCCTGTTGGTCATCTGGTCAGTGCATTTAATTTGTCAAATTTCTGAAATTGAGAAATTATTTTGGTTTAGATTTTGTTATCCTATCTGAGATTACAGATCATCCATCCGATAAGTGAGTGCATCAAGGAACTGTTTATTAAGTACTCTGCCAATAGCATGTGCAATTGTTAAGTATTCTAGATAGTTTTGCTTTTCAGTGGTGAGGTTGTGATTGTGTGTTGCTCAGTGTTGACACAGAAAGGTGAAATACTGTGGCTTCAACCAAGCAGCGTGTGTAGGTAATACACAGAGGATAGCTGTGGAAGATAGAGCTACAGGGATAAAGTAAGACCTGGTATAAATGCACAGCACAGGTGGTCTTTCAGGACAAGATACTACTAAACAGTGTGTGTCTGCTAAAGACCGCTGCATCAGGTATTTCCTTGATGCTAACTCATTATATTGTCTGTATCTTGGTTACATATTCAAGAGGTGGGCCCTTTCCTTTGTAGCCATGAATGTTAGAAATGCCTTTTTTTTTTTTTCTTTTAGTAGAGTATTAGAGTGCAAGGCAGTCACCATAGATTTTCTACTGCCTGTCAGCTTTGCTCCATCAGACACATTCTACCACTGTGCCTTGCTCCTGTGAAAGAACACCCAAGAGCGATGTCTCTGCAGTTTCGCTCAGGTGAATGGGCTGGCCAAGGTGCATTTGGGAATGTTGTGGTGTCAGGATGTGCACAGGATCTCTGTATTCCTGACACTGATGCTCAAAGGGAAGGTAAGGTGTCCATTTCACGGAAGACTCCTTATGTCTTGCCACAAGTACACGTGAATGTTCACAAGGGCTTCAATAAATCCCTTGGTGGTGGAAAAACAGTATTCCACAGATGACTATAAGGCTTCAGAGACTAGTTGCAAATTATACTAGATGTGCAAGGAGGAACAAAATGCCTGAGGTCCCTGAAGAGGCTGTTGTAGATTAATAAATGGGACAACTGTTGGTTTTTTCTTTAGAACCCAGGTCTCATCCTGGTTGCAGTTGTTGGTAGCTTTTTGTTTTGTTTTGTTTTTTTAGTTTAAGAAAATGAGACATAAAGTAATTCTGTGCCTGATACAGCAGCTCTTGCTGCTGTTTGGAACTCCCTGAGTATTTTAGATTCAAGTACAGGCAACACACTCCAAGAAAAATACTTGGATCCTTAAAAATGTAAGTACATAAAAAGTACAGGGTAAATGTATTTACTTTTGGCTGAAATACTGAACAACACAATAGTGGGTCCAAGGGACTGAGGTGGCTATTATCATCCATTATCTTCTTGTGCTTAAAAGCAAATTTTTTCTAATTGCTTTTCTCTTGGTGTGGATGCTGATACTTTCAGCATAAACATGGAGTTGATGTTCCTTTACTGTGATTTTACTGCATCATCTTATGTTCCTAGACGCAGGGTAAGCTACAAACCACTCCTGGAAAGTGACTTTTGCCAGGCAGAGCAATTTCAAGATGAAAGCTTGTTAGGAGTAAGCAAAGCGTTTGCAAGGAATGGAAAGAGGGATTATTTACAAGAAGGTACTACTTCTTGGAGTTCAGGAAATTTAGGAGTAAAAGATAATTGCAAAATCCAAATTGCGCTAGGTCTGGCAATGGAGACTGCTATTACAGTCCATAGTGGTGTAGATGAGAAGAGCATAATGGGAGAAATGAGGCCATGACCGCAGTAGGAACTGAACATAACCAACTACATGTTTTTAGTGATGTTGTGTATAGGGACACAACAATGGTATAATAGGAACAAAATGTAGTAATATAGCATTGGAGAGCACACTTTGATTTGGATAGTAGGCTATAATCTGTTATAAATCTAATTTTAGCAGATTTTTTCCAGAACTTGTGCTATCAACTTTAAGAATAACATAGCATACCAAGGCATGGAGGATTTGCTCTGTCACTACCAGTATCAATCCTATGATTGTTCAATAGACATTTAAAAGTATTTATGAATACTGAGCACTAATCACTTACCACATAACAGCTGTCTCTGATGGACTTGATCAGCTATACTCTTTCAGCAGCTTATGTGAAAATGGCAGTGTTTTTAAGTTGGATGGAAGGTAGCCCTTTGAAGTCTGATAAAAGGGCTGTTTCAGACACCTCCTCTTGTTCATCCTGTGTCAGTGACACATACTGCTAATGCTGTAGTGCTAATGCCATTTCATTCCTTTTAAGACACTTTGGGTCCTTTCTGAGGCCCATCTCTGTTTAATTAAAGCTTTACAAAATAAAGCTGCTCTGATTAGCAGTTAACATTCCATATTGATTGAATCTTTGCTAAATATTCAGCCTGCTGCTGGATATGAACAGTGTAATAATATTGGTTGTAATGCACAGCAATGATGTATCACAGCTGCTCCATTACCATCAGTATTAGGTTTATCTATCAATGTTTTTTTCTTTAATGCCACATATCTGTGTACTTAGGAATTTATAGAAATCACCACTACAGGTTATCTCAAATTTATTTTAGAAAATGCTGTTTGGCAGCATGTTCATACTACTCTTTTATTAGTCCATATGTATTTAAGTTCAATTAAATGTGATTATTTTGTGATTTTATGTCAGAATATTCACATAAATTTGAATTTCCTGTCACAAAAAAAAGAAAGGTGATAATAGTATAAATGAATTAATTATAATTTTTTTTTCATAGTGAAGATCTGCACATGAATCACAAAAGACTTCTTCTGGTCCCACTCTTTCTGTAGAAGGAGTATTTTATGGGGAGCATGAATACAAGAAATAGTTCCCTAAGCAAATGTGTGCCTGCCTTTGAGAAAGCAGTGTATTTTGTAAATCCATAAGGGACAGTATCTCTGCTGGAGAATTGCACTGTACTGGAAATAAATAATAAGTTGCCAATGGAAATTTAGTTTATATACAGCTGTAATCTTCTTACTTAACCTTATCCATGGGTCTTGACTGTGTACTTAGGTTGGAATATATAATGGCATCCTGAATCAGACTGATCTCACAGCTGTCAGCATTTCCTCTTCTCTCCTCCCTCATACCTGTCAGCTCCTTTATTTGCATATTAGCACACTGCTTCTGTTAATTATGATTTTTGAAAGGAGGAATGAGGTTGTGCAAGGGTAATGTTTGTAAATACTGTGTGGTAAAATTGGTGGTATATCTCTGTTCTGGTTTTGTGGAAGAAGTACCTTCTGTAATGAATTGAAAGCGTTGCAAAGTCAGAATCAAAAACAAGGATTGGGACCATATTTTGTCAGAGATGAGTCTCTGTGCACTCTCAGGGGTATTCAGATCACATTATCATCCTCAGTGCTTTACTAACAAAAGAGCTTTGGGACATTGCAGAGCTAGTTATTCTGAGAACTCGCTGTCCTCATATGCATTCCTGCCAAAATTTAAAGGCATAGCTGTAAATGTTCAGCACATAGGGTGCTTTCATTAAGGGTTGTGGTACAAAGAGCAGCATAATGTGAAGAAGCTTGATTTAATGCTGAGACTGACTGCTGCTCACCTCCTGTTCCACTGCTCATCCCTGCTCCTTTTGTGCTGTGGTTTGCTTCAGCCAGTGACTCGCAGCTGGGCTGAGTTGACAGACCCTGTGTGCTGAGAGACTGAGGAGCTTAACTTTGGTTTTATTAACATGGAATTCTTTTTCATTTCGGAATGCAAAGATTCCTTGGCCTCATTGTCTTCCAACAATGAGTACTCCTACTGAAATGATCTCAGGGACCCTGAGCCTTGAAGCACGTGTGCAGTTTTACACAGATGTGCAGTTCTTGATGACATTATTCGATACTAAAAGTTGTACAGTAAGTAGTGTTGTGCTGGAGTGAATCTGTAGTCTCATATTATGTGAGTATGAATGTGTACACACACACACATGTAACTTGTGACCATGAGCTAACCTGCCACAGTAACCACTAATCAGGTGTCAGAACCATCTGGAGCTGCATAGTGCATTACTGGGGCAGGGAGGGGTATGGACAGAGGAGGAAGGGTATTTTTTTGCTGTTTAGAGTCATACCTGTAGGCTGACACAGGCTTAAACATCAACTGTAATAAAAGTATGCGTTTTTTCATAACATTTACTTCTCAAATTAGAACAGGAAAATTGTTAAAACAGCCATCTGGCCATATTCACTTGCAAACTCTCGTAGAACCAACTCATAGCTTTTTCCAGTCATGAATTATTGTTAATAAATTTTGCATCAGCGTAGTCATGAGCTCCACACATCCCCAAGGATCATGGTTGCTACTGAAGTAAAGCTCTTGCTTTAATATTCCACTTAAATTCCAGTTGGTTTGGAAAGGAAGAGGTGCGTCTCTTGGGATGTGTTCGGTGCTCATTGTGGTGGATCCCAAACCTCACTTTAGGCTTCCAGAGTTACTGTTGTTAGAAGTAGTCATCTTCTTGGGTTGTCAGTTAATAGCTTTCTAGTTTATCTCTCAGGTTAATAAATATAAGCTAAAGAAAGTTTCATATTTGCATTCATTTTTGCAGTGAAGTTAAATTTAGCCTTGCTTAAAAAAAAAGAAAAAAGAAAGAAAATACTATATGGGCGTACAAATCAGGCAGGTTTTTGAAGCTCAGTAAGTATAAAGGAAGCAGCATTTTAATCAAAATGAAGAACTGCATCCTAATCAAATCTCAGCACATGCATATTTCATAAATACATTTTCAACAAGGCAAATACCATGTAAGGGTATTTGTTAATTCAGTTGTGGGTCTGCTTAATTTTTTCAATGCAAACTAAGCACATCACTGATAATGTGTGCATTTTTGGTATTATTTTCCCTTGTCATTTTTCAACAGATAAATCAACTATTTCCCGTTCAGTTTGGTGGTGTGCTTTTGGAATAAGTCCTTATTTTAACCTTTAGTTACTGAAACCATACTGATTTCTGAGGATGAGAAAGCATTATGTGACAGGTAAAAGGAGAAATGAGAGGAAACAACGCTTTTTATCTCTAGTATTACACAGAAGAATTAGGCAAGACAAGTCTAGCTTTGATGTAGACTCTCCATAGAACTATACAGTACCTGTGTGTGTGAGCAGAGGACTGGTCTATAGTGAACATTTGACAGGCTGTAGTGGAAGGCTTTAAAAATGCAGAAAGGGACAATTGTCGGAGACATTCTAAAAAACCACTGAGAAAGCCCATTCAGTAGCTCCATTCAAACTGTAGAATATGGTCTGTCCTGCCTTATGTCATGCTAGCCAAGTGCAGGTAGGCTATAACATCACCTCCTGCAGCTTCAGATCTTCTGGAGATGGGTATCAGTCTGGACTTCTGTTCTTTCAGTTCTTCCTCATATCCCAACAGAAATGGGAATAGGCTGTATTGTGTGGTTTTAAGGTACATCTTTGAGAAAATCCATGATTCACCTCATGCACAGGCTTGACCACAGAGGATTTTACTTCCAAGTAACATCTTACAGGCAAGGAACAGCAAACACTTTTCTTTGAGCGCTGTTCTTCCTACCGTTCTTTTAACATTCCTATCATTTGTCTGCTCCTTCCCGCTGAAAGTTGGCCATCAGTATTTGTGTCTGCATAAAGCCTTCTTAAAATGTTTGCTATGTGTAGATGCCTACGTAGTATTTAAAAGAAAAGAAATTAAATATTTTTCGTCTACTTCATTGCCTGAGTAGAACACCCCAGATATGGGGCTACTAAACCATTTCAAGAAACCTGTATGAGATTCTGCAGAGAGACAGTATATGCTTGCTTGAGGTTTAAGGCTCAGCCAGCTAGGTTTTTGAGAGAATTAACTTAATTGAGAGAGTTAACCTTAACAGCCAACTAGGTTTTTGAGAGAATAACAAATTTCCTAAAAATGAGGCTCAGCCCTCTCAGATGAGTGGAGTCAGGCCAGATTCACTGGGCAGTTTAGCTACAAAATGATTTGCATGCTAGGAAACGGAGGTTAAAGAGTAGCAAAATTGTTGGAGAAAATGGAAAGTTCAAAATTCCAGTTATTACTTTTACTGTTGCTTCACATTCCTGTGATTTTTGGTGATGTCTTGTTGACTGCGATTAAAAAGGATTTCCCCCTCTTCTACCTTTCTCAACTGATGTAAGTGAGAGGACTGTAGTATTTCAAAGCTTGCTACTGGTATGCCTTCCTCCTTGTGTGAAGCACAGCGCAGCTGCCTGGGACTGAAACTGTGCATGGCTCCAGCCTTTGCCCTGTGAAAAGATGAATTTAGAAAAGGCTCTTGGGTCTTGGGGTTCACTGCATTTCATAGCAGGACACCTCATTTGTTCCTGGACTTTCAAAGGCAATTGTGACTTTAAGTTGTGCACTAAGGCATTGTAATTAAATAAGACTCCAAAATCATTCTTTTTTTTAACTAATGTTAAAAATGTATGTATTCATACCCTTTTTCATGTATTCATATCCTTTTTTACGTGTATTCATGTCTTTGTCATAGATGTATTCATATCCTTTTGCCATTTTGGCATCGTAACACATTCTCAGAGAAATGTCTGAGTAAGCTTCAAATCCTCAGTCAGAAGTCTCTGCAGTAAGTTTGAATTTTTCTGGTTTTGTCATCTTAATCATCCTTCCATGAAGCCTGACTATCTTGAATATTTCTTATCTATCCACATTAGAAAATCATGTTTACTAATATAAACCTTGTACCTTTTCTTACAGTTTCTATAAACAAGTGTAAGGGTTAGGAAAAACTTACCTTGTTGTGGAATGGTTAATTTTTGGTATGGTTGTCACACAGTTTAATTTCATCAGTAAAAGAGAACTGTATTCCTCCTCCCTGATGCTTATATGTGAAAAAACAGTCCAAACCTTGTAGTCTGTGCTGAAATTAGTAACATTGTTTATCTAATAAAAACAAAAGAATTCAGTAGGATGGTCCCTGAATCCAGTGTTGCAGGATAAGGCTATAACTAATTTAACCTAATGTCTCTTTCTAGAATTGTATGTATTGCATGATGTTGGATTGTAGTTTTGTAATACTTTGCTATAAATTGATCTAATGGAAGAAGAATGTTACCAGTTACCAACCAAAGGTAACTGGAGGGTCTCCTTGTGCACGTGAGTGTGTTTAAATCCCATTAAGGTTGTTCTGTACCATGAAATATAGATTGTACTGAATGGAATGTGGAAAAAAGGGAAAGAGAGGAAAAGCTAAACAGAATACAGAGAGGCAAAGGAAGAGCAGAGAAGGTGACATGGTTTTGGGTGACATGGTTTAATGTGAGGTGTTCCTGCCCATAGCAGGGGGGTTGGAACTAGATAATCTTAAGGTCCTTTCCAACCCTAACTATTCTGTGATTCTAAGGTGAAAAAAAATAACAGGAAACAAACCAACCAACCAACCAATGCAAAAAAAACCCCACACCACACCCCAAGAAACCAAAACTGAAAAAAAAAGCCAACCCCAAAACAGCACACACACACGAGGGTGTCGGTGAGGAGGTGAAGAACCAGAAATGCCGGAGTAAGACCAAAAACCATTCAGAAGTGAGTAATAGAAAATCTCTGAGAGAACCACTGTAAAAAGGTGAAAGTAAGAAAGTGGAAGGAAAACAAGTCTGTTAGTAGATAAGGCTGAGAATAGTTTATTTTTCTTCCTGTTTCCTTTCCTGTTACCATCCCTATCTTCTAAAGGTTCCTTTTACTACATGGCGATGTCTTCTGTTTCTTTTTTCTCCATGTCCCTTCTGTACTGTCTTCTAAGACCACTCAAAGTGCTATCTGATAAAGGCAGATAGCTGACAGTAGCTTTCCCATTGCACAGTTGAGCTGGGAGGGTGCAGAGTGGATGGAGCCAGGCTTTTTCCAGTGTTGCCCAGTGCTAGGACCAGAAAAGATGGGCACACACTTGAAACACAGGAGGTTCCCTCTGAATGTCAAGAAACACTGTCACGGTGAGGGTGACCGAGCACTGGCATAGGCTGCCTAGGGAGGCAGTGAGGTCTCCATCTCAGAAACATCTGGACATCAGCTCTGGATGACCTTGCTTGAGCAGGGGACTTGGGCAAGAGAGACCCCAGAGGTTCCTTCCAGCCCCCACCAGTTTGTAAATCCTGGGGATGAACATATCATCTGCTGTTGCTTTAAGTAAACGTGTTAAATATTTTACTATTTTACATTAAAAATTAAGAAATTATGAGCTTGACCTTGAGTTAGTTCTTATGTTGATTACAGTGTACTGTTTCAGCCCTGTGAGCTTACTGAAGAGGCAGACGATGAACAGGCAGTAAATGTCACTGGTTTTCCTCATTACATCTGAATGAGTGGACATAGCTGAATTGGGGGAGTTTTTTAAGATTCCTTCAGAATTATTTTAGCAAACTGAAATTAACAGTAAAATGAAAGCAAGAAAAGCAAACTGCCAATATATGAGGAGCTTTTACGCAATTTTTTGCATATCACTAACCATCAGACTGGGATATTTATAATATATCAGCTAAACCTCAATGTTTAAGGCATTTAATTGACTGAAAATCACTCTGTGGGAAGCTACGTGGCCTAAGGGACTTCTTAGGTGAATTATCACTTTTAAATTCCGTGTATTTACAGGAGAGTTTTCCCAGGTTGCTTACTGCCCTACAGTCAATATTATGACTTTATCTAGAGTGTTTTCTTACTTAAGTTAATTAGAGTAACCTAAATTCTGTGTATTATGAATAAATGTTTGCATAGATGTGACTGTTGTTTTGAACAAACTTTTTTTTCCCCTTGATACCACTGTTTCTAAATACTTAAACGAGTTACTGTTTCTCAGTATTTGTACTGGCCTAAATGACAGGGTTTTCTTAAATGATTTCACCAAATATGGTTTATATAAAACAACTCTTGGAAAAAATCTTGATATTCATCAAGCATTGGAGTGTTATGATGATGCTTTTCTGAATCTATGATGGTATGATACTATGCTGTATATTTACAGACAGGTAGAAAAAATACACTGATTTCTTTCATCTCAAAAATCAGGGTTATAAAGTAGGCTAACTGCTACAAAGCCACAGGCTGCACAGCCATAAGAACTTGACTGCTTATAGCTTATTAAATAATCCTAGATTTTAAGTAGTGTCAAATAAGCGCCTGTAGGTGTAAAAAAGAATAATTTTTCTGCCTACATACTGAAAAATTCTGTGATTGAAATTACAGTTCTAAGCAAAATGTAGTAGTCAAATAGTTAAGAATTACCGATTTACAGATTGGATTTTAATCAATTTCTGTTTCTGTGGTGGTTTAAACCACCAGTTTTTAAAATGACTAGTGAGCATCCTATACTGTGTGGAAGCTTTCAGATTGTCTTGGCTGGATTTTTTTTGTCTAACACCTTCAGGGAAAAGAGTGTCAAACATGCAGTGTTGAGAGATAAAGAACCATTCCATTTCCAGAGTGACTGATTGTTGATACCTTTCTGGTATTTGCAGAGCACAAACACTTGTGGTCTGCTTTTGTCAATCAGATAATGAGACCAAGCATTGAGCTTACCTGAAGGAACAGGTGTTCTCTCACTTGCACCTGGGCATAATATGCAAGAACCTTACTGCATTTTGTGTCGCATAGGTACAAAAAGAAGCAGCGGACTTTTTAGGTGTATACATAATACATTCAACAAACATACTGAACTGTGCTATAAATTGGATGTTAATCTGAGAATCTGTGATGTAAACGAGAGTACATGAGTGAACGAAGTATGAAAAACACTTTAAAAAGAAATACACAATTCTCCAGAGGTTCAGTCTGACATCTGAAAACTCTCGATGATCATTTAACACAAGGGAGGAAATGAGAGACTACAGCAGTTTAGGCCACTGAAAAAAAAAAGTATTTCTGTCATATAAGGTAATGTAAGTGTTCATGGCATGATTAAGTGAAAATGAGTCTTGTGAGTCTCTGTGGCTCCAGGGTCGTTTAGGTTGAAAGTGAAGCTGATTAGTCCTCATGATACAGGTGTTATCTTCTGGTGCATGTTCATTTATTACCTATATGAAATTTAATAGGAAATGAGACCTAGTTTAATACATTGGTAGATAGGTTGATATTGCTATTATAAAAAGCACTGTCAGTACTGATGGTGGCTTGGTGGCTTCAGGAGAAAAAGCAAGGATATGGGTAGATGCTAATGATACTGATCTCTCCATCTGCTCTTAGGTGCTGACCTTTCAATAGCCCTCTCTCCTTATCAGAAACGAGATGTCCCATTACTGTGTAAGGTCAGGGAAATAGAAGTCAAGGTTTCTTCTCCTGTTGCAAGACTAAGCACACTGTGTCATGACTTAAGAAAATTGTGTGCTGTTATTGCAGGCTGCTACTACTCCTGGGGGTACTTGGGATGCTAGGAGAGCCTGTGGTCAGCAGAGCTGGCCTGAGTTCCTCTAGGACACAGTGTGGGTGCAACAGGACAGAAACTGTGACTTCTGGTACTTTGGGACAGATGGAGCTTGGTAGCAGCCAGATCATAAGCAGAAGTTGGTGGCCTGCTGCATTCCTGTAGTCTTGCATTATCAGTCTCCTGTCAGTGATTCTGCTCTGATTTTCAGTGGTCACATAACCTCAGCAATGTGTAGGGGATTGCTTGACAAAATGACAGCTACTCTATTGCCTCAGCAGGAGGATATGGTTTTCTGTAACATGCCAGGAATTGACCCAAACCATTGAACACTTCAGAAATGAAAAGTAGTAGTCACCAGAAAAAGTTCTCTTGCACACCTTGAAGTGCTTTGCTTTCCTGTTGATTTCCCATTTTCTTTCACAGTAATAGGAAGGGTTGTGGTGCTTTTTCTACTCAGAACAGCTAGACATTTGGATTTTATGGAGCTACCAGAACCTGATCCTTGCTTTCTGTAATATGTTTCTCAGTAGGTAGTGGTAAGTAGAGTCAAATATTTTAGGGACTTTACTGAGCAAATCCCATATGTATTTTACAGAGATGTGCACCATGCATGTTCATGTATTAATCTGAAACACACACAAGAATGTAGAACATAGCAATTTTAGCTTGTGATTGCAATTATGAATTCAATTCTTCAATTTTTCCCTTAAAATTACCCACTGGTATTTTAAAAACTGCTGAGAATGCAAGACTGACTTTGGAGGGAATTGAGACAATTTATTCTTATGTCACTATTAAATAAGTCAACCAGAAGTCTGCTCAGTGCACACCTGATTAAGGGGCTGTGTACTGAGACGGAATACGGTTGTTTAACCACAGCTGTTTTCACAAGGAGAGGACGACTCAGCTTGAAATTTGACTTTTCCAAGTTGGTCACAAATATCTGTTCACTACAAAAATACATGGTTTATGTGCATTTTTCGTCTGTGTTTCCCAGCTCTTTTGAATGTCATATGGTAGAAGAAGTATTGACAATACCTTAAAGCTCCAGATGCAATTTACATACTTTGCTTGGTCACCATGGCAAAGTGATCACGATTTAGAGCATCTAGATGAAAGGCCTGCATTTAAATTCCCATTGTGGCTGGTTGCATGAGTAGGTGCACTGGTGTTTTGAATATTTGGTCACTTTTGGTGTATAAATGCAGGCTTCCGAGTTTTTAGTTCTTCATGCCTGATGCTTCCAATGAGCCAGGCTGGCAGGACAGAGGGCACAGGTTTTGCAGGGGCTTAGTGGGAGGTATTTCAGACTTCCATCACAGTTCAGAATGGCCCAGCTTGGTTTATGTCTGTTCTCTCCAGCATCTCTGTGCAAAGCTCAGGGTATTTGAGCCAGCATGAGCTCACCCAGCTGCAGTGTTTTTCATTGTATTGTGGGATTGGCTGCACTGAAATACACTTTCCTGGGCTCAAGCCAGTGTGGGGAGAGTGTCAAGTGTCCAGTTATGGTTGTTACCAATAGCAGCATTAACAGAAACTCAGAACACAAATCCTGAGAATGCATAGCAAAGCTCTTCATTGGTCCCAGGGGGTTAGATAAACACATGAATTGCAAAGATTCAGTGTTTGAAAATAATCATTCTCAAGCATTTTTTCTTTTTTCTTTTCTGAAACCTTAATTTCTAAGGGAGTAATGCAGTGTTTCCATCTGGCCCAGTGAAGTAGGATTATTGCAGCAAGACTTTCCATAGTATCTTAGTGTCTTATTGACACACTGTGTCTAGTTTATATTGGCACTAAGCCTGGATTCTGCAGTCCCTTTATCACAATTTGAGTCTCAAAAATTGCAGATCAGAGACTGGACCTGGCACTGCATTTGAAAGACAGTTTTCTAAATGTGATTTTATCTTGTTTGGGAGGTTTTTGTTCACAATCCCATGAAAATATTCATGCATTCTTTCTCTTGACCAGAATAATTAAGAAAATGCTTGATGCTCAGTGGTGTAGCTCTGCACTTGCCTTCTTGGGGGATCTTTTATTATTTCACACTTTCCTAATCTGATAATTTTTTTACTCCTGTAATCTAGCAGTTTTAAATAACATCACTGGGAAAGGCCAAACTGCAGTATCATAAGAAAGCTGTGTGATAAGTGTGCTGAAAATTCCAGGAAATACTTATACCTTTGTTGTCTTGTTTTTATTTTAATTATGATTTCTATAATTTGGTAGTAAAAATGGAGTTTTAAAAGCCTGCTGGGCTTTCTTTGCTAATATTTCACCAAAGCCAATAAACGAAGCCTGCCTGCTAGAACATGTTCAAAATTAAGCCGGAAAAGGAATTATGACAAAGAAGGTGCAATTTCCAAACCTAAGATTAATTTATTTTATTTGCTTTGTAACTTTTATAAACTGAACTGCCTTGCTTTGAGCAAGACAGAGAAAAAAGCAACTCCCCACTAATGCCATCTTCTAGAAGACAGCACAGAAATACACTATTTTGTATTCTGGATGTTGTGTTTGAGATATACAGGTATGTCAGTTGCAACATTCAGGTAACGAGGAGATGATGATAACCCTCAAGGTGAACCTTCCCAAGATTTGTGTGCAGATATTCTGCAGCATGGATTAGAACTGGAATTTTTTAGTATTTGTTACACGTGAGGTGTAGCACATCCTTTGGGCTTATTGTAACTGGGGGTAAACTTACTGCAGTTCTGAAACATTTATAAACACGCTTCCTTAATTATGTCCAGTCCACTCTTTGAAAAAGTTTGTAGAATCAGCCTGTAAGATTGGAATGTGCATTTGGAAATACCTGCTTCTCCTCCTACAATGCAAAAGAGTTTATCTAAGAAGTGTATGGTTTAGGGTATATCTTTACTGCCTATATGATGACTATATGATTAAAATATCCATGTAACTTACAGTTTTCTAAAGTGGTGATAAAATTATCCTGCTAGTTTAGTCAGACTATTCTAAAGCCCCTGAAGCTCTTAGTATTCTTGTGCTCATTTTATAGTAGTTACATGCAGAACTAGTTTGTTTACAGTATTATTGTTAACTATTTGGCTTTATTGCTGTATTATAATTTCTAATAAAAGGTGTACTATTTCCAGAAATACAGAGGTGACATAGGATCCTTTTACCTTTTTTTCCTGTGTTTTTACTGAAACTTTTATTTTAAAGTCACTCAGATACCTTTTGAAATACCAAATCAGATCTAAAACCTACATAATAAAGTGGTAAGTTCTTCAGTATCACTTCCTATTAAGTTTGCTAATTTTTATAGTGAATCAGGCTGAGTGGATGGGCTTCATTGACTTTCAGCTGGTGCAGTCTGGTAAAGACAGCAGGTTTACTGTGCTGAAGGAAACAAAGTGCTTCTCTCCTTACAAATGAAGAGGATCTTGAAAAATATGAATAGATTTGTGCCTCAGAGGTATGAATGTTATTTTTTGCAGATTTGAAAACTACTCTGAACTGTTAGGTAGTTCTCCATGCCTCATTCATTGCGGGTACTAAGAGCAGCAAAGCCAAAAAGATCTGACTGGTGGTGGCTACTGTCAGTGTCTTTTGTGAAAGGACAAGGGTCTGTTGTGATTTTATAGCCTTCTTTGCTGCGATGAATTTCAGTTACGATTCTTGAATGGCATTTAGCATGTTCTGTCATGGCCCACACTTTCTACAGATGTAGTAACACTTAAACTGACTCCCTTGTTACATACTTGTTAAGGTGCTGATACAAATGATGGAATAAATTGACTGGTAGCCTTAATTTCCTGGTTCACTGAAATTACAAGCTTTCAGGGAAGCAAGGATACTGGCTGCCTGTCTTGTGTTCTGTGCTTTCATTTCCAATGGGATATAGTTGTGCTTGCCACCTAGGAATGAGCTGAGTAGAGCCCCATGCTGACAACATGCCAAGTCTTGCAGCAGGAACAACTTAGAGCTGGGCCAGATGAGGATTGAAAGAGTCAGAACAAGTAGTTGTCCTGTCCCTCATTTTTGCTGGGTTCCTGTGTGTGGCTTACTTAAACATCCTTAACTATTTTTAAACTCCTTAAACATTCTTAAACTCATTCTATCCTGGGCTGCGTCAAAAGGAGCATGAGCAACAGGTTGAAGGAGTTGATCCTGCCCCTCTACTCTGCTCTCATGAGACCTTACCTGGAGTATTGTGTGCAGTTCTGGTGTCCTCAACATAAA
>JBCJKH010044948.1:36086-47257 GCA_039877255.1 Loriculus beryllinus
GGCCAAAAGTCAAAACCACAGCACTGCACCAGCTACTAAGAAGGAGAAAAATGACTGCTACTGCTGAACCCAGGACAGTGAACTTAACAAAGTTTACCTTGGTGTAAAGAGAGGATGTCAGACCTTCACTGGTAACTTTGGAATCTTCTAAAGACCTGTTTTGGCTGGGCCTCCTTGTAAAACCTGCTGGAGGAACAGAATAGTCAGTTGGCTGGGACCTGCAAGGATCATCTAGTCCAACTGCAAGAGTGAAGAGCTGAATACCCCTGAGGATCTGGGTGTTGTTTCCCATTCTCTGAAATGAAAGTTTTCTGACATTGGTGGATGAATCCCTGACATTCACTGCATGTTTAGGGAGGAGGAAAGCTACTGAATCGTAGAGAAAAGCCATTCCGTTTCAAGACTTTCACTTGCTTTGGACATATTCTTCAATCGCACAATGGCTTGTGCTGTGTCTGGTGCCATTTTAACTGCTTTCCCGGAGGGGGTGACTGCAGTTCACCAAGAAGGGAGTTTATTGCAGTTGTATTTAATAGTGATATTTAGAGAGATAAATGTACAACAGACAGAAAAGTAACAATTATAAAATTATTTAAAATAAATTTGTGATTTGTAGATGCTTGTGCTGAAGATTATTTTCAACTTTTAATGCAGTGACTGCTAAGGTCAGTATTTAACCCATAATTATTTATGATCTCTTAAGTACACAATGTTAAGTAGAAGTAGAGGTTGTATAAACATATCCTCATACCTTTTATTTTATAATTTAGCATGAATTTTTTGGTGGGAAGATTATTTTCTTAGTTAAATATTAGGCACTTTCACTTACTACATAAAGTAAGATGAAAAGGAGGAGAAGGAGCGATCTCAGGTGATTTGTGATCACCAGAGGCAGAAGAATGAAATAGTATAAATATTGATAGAGAATTTTTATTGAATTGTTCAATTACTGTGAAAGATTAGTTGGAGCATTGAACATAGAATGGAGAATATTAAAAAAATTGTGTAAATACTTCAGATATGTTTTTATTGTAAAATTCTGTTTTTCTTGCTTGACTCTCGATATTGAAGGTTAGTTACAGATTCACAGAAATATTTTCTAATTTTATACAATTTTTCACATTAAGGAGTATAGCTGAAACAAGCTGTGAAAAAAAAGAATATTACAAATCTAAATACTTGTGTGTATCCCCTAAAACATCATCCATCATGTGATTTTCAAAATGGCAGATAATCAAGCATTTTTTGGGAATCCATTAACTTTGGAATTTCTGAATTCATTAAGAAGGAAGCACAGTAACATACTATCTGAGAAGTCTGTCTCCTCAACAATTCATTCTTTTTATTAATAGAAAATTGTAATTAAATAAGCAGTAATTAAATAATATATTCCATGTTTTAGAATGTAATTTTCATTCTGTATGTAATCTCATTTTTTCCCTTTGACTCTTTAATATGACATTTCTTCCTTTTCTGCTTAGCGAAACGTAGAGGTTTTCAGTTCAACCTGTCATTCCAGCAAGGTTATGGAATCTACAAAATCTCCAATGAAAATCACCACCACCACCACAGTGGGGATGGTCAGTCTACATCCTATCACAACCTGATGAGTGATGACAGCAGTAACTCTAAAGAACCTGGGAGCAGAAGCACTGACCTCCCCCACTGTGGGACAGCAGCATTCAGCATCCTGGCCCTGGCAGAATGCTCCCAGGATGTCCCACCAGGACCAGTGGCCAAGCAGGAGTCCAGCAAGGATTGGGACACCAACCTCCTCCTTCGTGACAAGTGGGGAACCCTTGACGGAGAAGAGGGCAGAAATACTGAGCAGTCAGCATTCTCTGAAGAACCAGAAAGGAGGCTGTCACAGGAGGAAGGCCGTAAGCCTGAACTCACAGATTGGGAATGGTGCAGGAGTAAATCAGAAAGGACCCCTCGGCAGGTAAAATAGTTATTTGCCCTTATATTTTTCTGATACTAAGAATTACCTTGCAAAAAAAAAAAAAAAAAAAAGAATAATTTTTGCTTACATTGAAATTATTATTAGTCTCATTGGTACTTCTAGTTACTTTTAGTAAAAATCATACTTACCATTGTATAATTTAGTAACTACACACCTATTTGCATATTCTGATCCTGCAATAATTTCTCACTTGCCATCTTAGTCATGGGTATTTAATTGTTACAATGACGATTTTGTGTGCACCTGCATGATCTCTATATGGTAAGAATTCAGTATGAGTTACGTTAATTCGTCTTAATGAATAGGAATTTTCTTTCCAAAAAAATTACATTGTCAAGATTATTTCCAAGCATCTGGGGACTTTTTTTGTCATGCTAACATTTTGCATAGGGGAAAGAAGAGAACTGCAAACCCCAGGATGAATGGTAAGTCCCACAGAGAAATGCGGATTTCAGTCTTGGCACAAAGATTCCTTTTAGATTCAAGCAAAAAAGATACCAAATATTATATCGTTCATCCTTTTCCTTTAGATTGTGAATAGTTATTGGGAAGAAGAAATTCTGAGAAATTTCTCAGTTTTCAGAAGCTTTTCAGAAGGGAAAAGTGAAGCCTTAATACATTAGCGCTTCAATTGAAATACTTGGTAAAGGTGCCTGTCATCTCAGCTTGCGCAGTTCTTTGTGCACAGGTTCTCTATCTCCTCTCTCGTATTTGCTGTACATTATATTAAATCCAACAGAGCTTTCTGCAGCTTGGGAGAAAGGGAATTTCAAGAACTATAGGATTTAAGGACATACCATCTAAAATTAATAGAGAGTGCTCCAGTCTTGCGATGTAACTCTAACCAAGAGGGGTGTCCTGCTGAATGTACCACCATTGCTACAAAAGTTGGGTTTTGCTTTCAGTTATTGCAGGACTATGGTGTGTTCCTAGTGCAGAGTCTTCATTTACCTACTCCTTGCCATGCTGATAGTGGCACGTCAAAAACAGTGGGATCACTGATTTCCTCAGCTTGGAGGCACTTTGGTTCTGCTATGAGAAACGTTGTTGTTACTGCCCATATGGGAGGGTCTGTACTGACTTCTGGCTAGCACTGGGCTCAATATTAAAGGACAGCTGTGAGAAAGAATTGCCCCATACTGCTGTTTGTAGAATAGCGTAATGAAACTGGATCCAGCAAAAGGACAGCTATTATCTCATGTAAAAGCATAGGCTTAAAGGAGAAATTACAAGCTTCACTTTTGTTTTCTATAATCAGTTTTTGTTTAAGGGGAAAAATGTCACAACAGTTACTGTAGGTTTAATGTTCTTAATGAATGGAGGGTTTGTTAGCCATTCCTTGTCACCAGGCAATGAGTATGAGGGTTTTCTGTCTTACACAAACTCATGATTATGAACCAAAAGCTGAGAGCTGGCTTTAGGCACTGAGTGAGCCTGCAGTGTGATCTCTGTAGTTGAAATTGAAATGAGCAACAGCTGTTGATCCCTGTGGAATTTATGTGCTGCTTTCATCATATAGTGGACTCTAAAGAGCATCTAAGAGTGGCCTAAGGAGTGAGGAGAGGTAATATACTTTATTGTACACTTACGTGCTCCTTCTCTCTGCACCTTTCCTGTGCTATGGCATTTACGCTCCAGTACGTTATTTTGGTCTGCATAAATAATGTATATAATGGTCTTCTGGCAACATAGATTCATCCCTATCTTCAAGATAAGTCAAGGTAGGTCTGTATACATGTACGTGCAGTTTTCATATTTTCTAGGTGACATAGTCCCACATTCACATGGCTTCTGTAAATTGCCTCTGAGGCAATTAAAATGTCAGTTCTGCCTGCTCACTTTTGGAAGTTTCCCTTTTTGGAATACAAAAGGAGCCAGTATTGACTTTCAATTTGTTAGCATAAGCAACCAGGAAGTATATGCAAAAGGACTAAACCAGAGAACGCTGAAATAGTTTAAAGATATTTTATTAATATTTGAGTAATAATACTAATATTATTTGAAGTTGACTTTTCATTTTATTTGAATAAATTTCAGGAGCTTTTGTAGTATGTAGTACTGTCTTTCTTCTACTGTATTTGCACAGTGAGAAGTTCATACATACTGGCCATAGGAAAAAGCGTATTTTTAGTTTTTCTCTATGACTGTGACACTGAAAGAAACAAGAGTGTGTATCTCTCTTCTGAGAAATAAACACTTGGTTGAAAACTTAAACGCTCAGGAGGATGATTTTATATTTGGGGAGAGCTGTTTCCTGCATTGTGTGGAAGCAGTTATTCTCCCACTGTCCTTTAGTGGTCACATTGACAGTTTCCTGTTAAAGGGGTTTAAGTGCCTCCACTGAAATAAGCAGAAGCCTCTTTAAATCTGAGAAACACGTTTCCAGGTGGCGTAGTTGCATGTTTATGCCCTATTCAAGGACAACAGAAGATGGTCAGTAATTTTCCTGGAAGGCTTAGTTTTTCTGCTAATTCTGCTAATGTTTAAAGAAGTTGAATTTTAAAGTCCAAATGGGAGAAAAGGACTTGACCTTGCCTGGGTTATGAGAACCCTGCCTTCTGAAACACATGTTGACTGGACTAGGTAGACTATCATGCTTTTGTAGCATTTGCTATAGAGCTATGGCTTCTGTTAATCTTTCCAAGGTGTCACTTCAGTGAACTCTTCAATCAGTACAGTCTCCCCCTGTTCATTAGAATTCTGGTATCTGATAATACCTAGAACCCCAGCCCTTCCTCCCACCACAACCCTGAGCTGATGCAGGAGGCCAGAGTTTGGAGCACATTGAAGTCACAAGCCAATGCCAGTGTGCCCAGCTACACGTTCACTGGGTTCTGAGGGTTTGAATGTGCACTGTAGAACTCAGGAGACATTCGTCATTACAGTCAGTGGGAGTGGCATAGAAGCCTGTGGGAAGTCCACAAGACAGGAGCTGCAGAAGGCCGTAGGTTGGAAAGCACTTCTGGAAGTCACCTCATTCAACTTCATTCAACTTCCTACTCCAACAGGGCTGACTTCACAGCTAGACCAGCTTGTTCTCAACCTTTGGTACATAGGAAGAATCAGAAGATGTATTTTATACCTGAATGAGGGAATCTCCTCTCCCCCTGATAAATACAAGTTTATCGTTTGAGTCAAAGTAGGAATTTGGTTGATATTTCAAATTTAACTGATGATCCCTTTCATGAAAAGCAAATGTTCACTCTGTTGCAGTGTGTAGTGATAAATTACTGCATTTGTGGGCAAAAGAAAATGATGACTCAGCCTGGTTTTAGTCTGCTATTTCCTGCTAACCCCCTTGGTGTCCATGTATAGTCCATTTAATAAAATCAGTATGTCACTATCTCCATCCTTGCAGTGAGTGCTCTTGCGGCCATTTCCTTGTGGCTCTCCTTCCAGTAGTTTCCAGATGGTGTTTAAAAACAAAAATAAAAAATTCCTCTTCCCATCTCCTGTGTCTGACATTTCAACTTGCTAGACCTGTGACTTCCATTTCAGCAGGTACAAGCTTTTTTGTGAAGCAGCTGGCAACAACTACACGTGGATGGCTTTATTTGTCACTTTGGGACATACTTCTTCACTGCTTGCGCTACAGGGAATCTCAATTCATGCTTTTCTGACCTCTTCCAAGTTACAGCCTGGTGTACAGTTGCCAGGCATTAAGACTGCTATGGTCTAAAAGTTCAAGGCTTCTGAGTTACAAATCTTACTGTTTTGGACATGCAGCATGAGTTTTCAGACATTCAGAGTGTTGACATTTGCTTTGCCTGCTGAAAAAGGGCAGAATATGCAACCCCAGTAAGCATATTAAAAATAATTCTAATGCATTTCTCAAATTTATGTTGGATGAAAAGATAAATTTGGGCCAAACATTAAGTAAGTTGAAAGCCATCTCTTTCATTTATCCTATCTGTAAGTCCCTAAGAAAAGTCACTTTCTCCTCGTCACTCTCTATTTCTCGCCGTGGTTAAAAATAGCAGTCTCTCCCTAGCATTTATTAGCTGTGTACGTTCTGCTTAAATTGTCAAGTAAGCTAGGCAACTGGGAGAAGGTACCAAAGCTTAAAAAGAAATGGATTATTATCCTAACAGGATGAAAGTTCCTCATCTTCAGTACTTTCAGACTATAAATGCTTGATCACAGAAATAAATATAGATGTTGTATTAGAGTACTTCCAGTTTTCTTTTCAACAGGCAGAACTGCTTGTAATAACTTGTAGTAGGAGGAAGAATAGCAGCATTTGCACATGCATTTTCAGCTTAGCTATTAAGTGATATAGTAAATGTGTCCTTAAATGCTGAATTTCCACATAGTGAAGTAGTGCAAGTAGTGATAGGATAGGAGATGACTAATGACTTTAGTAATGACTTTAAACTGACAGAGGGGAAATTTAGATTAGAATTTAGGAAGAAAGTCTGCCCTGTGAGGGTGGTGAGGCACTGGAACAGGTTGCCCAGAGAAGCTGTGGCTGCCCCATCCCTGGCAGTGTTTAAGGCCAGGTTGGATGGGGCTTTGAGCAACCTGATCTAGTGGGAAGTGTCACTGCTTATGACAGGGGGGTTGGAACTCGGTGATCTTGAAGGTTCTTTCCAGCTGAAACCATTCTGCGATTCTGTAATTCAATCAAATCTAGAAAATACCATGCCAACTGAAGTTTAGCACCTTTGGAAGAGTAGGGTGCCAGGCAGTACATGTGATGCCTTTGATTTTCTGTTGAAACTGTATGCTATTTGGAAGATGGAATGATAGTAATGATGTCGTAGCTCGTTTTCTCTTCATCATCTGTTCTGTGAGTGAAGAGTTATTCCATCAAAAAGATTTCTCTGGAATAAAAGTGAGATGAAAGGAGGGTGAAGCAGCGGGTTTTATTTAATACCTATATAGACTAGCATAATATGAGAGGGAGAGAAAAAATAGTACTTGTCATTTCTAACTCTTGCTCAGCTGCATTTTTGAATGATACCTTTAACATCTTATCAAATACCACTGTTATCTCCCTTTCCTAAAGAGATTTAGTGTAAATACGTCATGCGGTTTTTTCCATATACTAACTGCCTTCAGGCAACAGAAATCTCCCAGGCTTGCAATATATTATAGCCTTTCTGATTATTTTTTTTTTTCTTTGACTTGATACTTCATATATGGGTTGCCTCAAGCAAACATTTTCAAGAGGCTCTCTGTATAGAACCTATTTACATGCCCTGCAAAGAGAAGGAGGAAAGCTGTGTAAATTTTTTCACTGTACCTCTGCAGTTGCAGTGGTTTTAGTTGTGATAAATACACAGGATCTTTCTCACTACAGGAAGGGTGTAAACATTCCAGTAAACACCAGGCGCAGCATAGAAGCTGAGTTACTAATAGACGTGATGAGATTTGCTTTCCACTGGCCTATGCAACTATACCCATGCTGGTTTGCCCTGATGTTCTCGTCTGGTATCTTCCTGCAGGTATCTTCGTCAGCTGGAAAATCAATGTAGCGTTTCACCACCATCTTCTAACTTTGCTCCAAGTGGGACAAAGTGGTGCAGCCCTTGCAATGCTTGCTGACTCTCTGCTAGCAGTTTAACTGCAATTGGCACTCTGTTGAGTTGCATTAGCAGGAGAAATACTGAGAGTAGAAACGTTTCCCCAAGAGGGCAACGCTGAACATAGGCAAGCTCCCATAGTGCTTCCCTCTGGCTGGCGCCCATCTGTGAAGCAGCTGTCATCCTATGCCTGCTGTTTATTCTTTCTGGTTCAGATAAATAAGCAACAGCTTTCAGATCTGTTGCTTAAACAGGTTTTAATGTATGCTAGATACAAGTAGACATGCACATGTGGAACTAGAGAAAAGAAATAAAAATCAGGGCCATGGAGACATAATGAGGAAAAACAAACCTTGTGTAGCTGACCAGTGACACCGTGTCAGAGACTCTTACAGGAATCAGTTCTGCAGAGAGCTGCACTAATACGTATCAGTGTTCCTTTTCTGAGAGAACAGACAATGCTACAAATAAAGTCAGTATCTCACTGACCAAGGGATCCTTGTACCCTAGGGATCATTGGCCCTACTGTCACTTAATGGAGTATGATTTAGAAAAGCAGTGCAATTTTGACCCCTTTCCTATAAAGCCATTACATTCTAGGCTTCTGTGTTCTCAGTTTTTTAAAGATTTGTGCTGTTCTTCAACATACTTTTCTTCATTCGATTTCTCTAGTAAGCAAAATGACCATTTCAGTTTAACGTCCCAATATCTGCAGCTCAGCAGAAAGCCTGGTAATACAACTTTTTTGCAGGACTGGTAGTGCACGCTATGTCAAATAAACTTTATGGAGTCTGGTGAAAAGGGTAATGCCCAGTTTTGCAGCTATTACAGTAAAGAAAATGAATGTCAGCAGATCATCTGTACGAAGAGTGACTGCTTCCTGGTAACAAGGTAGTGGAGAGAGCTAGACCAGACATCACAAGCTCTTGATTTCTGTACCCACCACATACAGCCTAATAGACCTCTTCTGTTTTTTGCAATACTGACTTCTTCAGACAGTTCATAATGTGATCAGCCCTGTCTGTCTAGACTGTCAGTAGTAATTTTCAGACATTCATGGCGGGAAAGCTTTGGCAGATGTATGTAACTATGTAAAAGCCACATTGTTTAGAGTGTGATACGTAAATTGCCGAGTTGCATCTTTCTAAAGCAGGAAACTTCAGTTCTGTGGACACAAACACTGCTTTAGTTGAAGTCCAGGTGACAAAACCTGTATTACTTGAGGCTCATGGACACTGTGGTGGAGATGGGGGGCTGAGCTATCTGTACAGCCAGGAGTGAGATGGTGCCTCAGCTGCACTGCTGGTTCTACTTTTAAAGCCTCAGGTAGCTTTTCCACCTGCCTCTCTGTATGAACCTATGTATGCATATAGACCATGCTCTTAGCCTTAAGGTGCATGATCAGTTGTTCCCACATTCATTATACCACGAAAGATAGAAATGCAAGAGCCAGAATTAATTTGCCCAGATAACTACAGTGCTGGCATTTTTATCCTTTCAGGGGCACAACTTCTCAGTTTGAATATTCCTCTAGTGAAGATCTTTTATATCTGTTTCTTGTGCACACCCCAATTATTTATCTTCATACAAATAATTAAAATTAACACTGAAATTCTAATTCTGCATACTCTTTTTTTACCTGAAAGTGCAAATAAATTATTAGAAATTGCCATAAAATTCTCACACTGTATTGTGAAAACAAATGCACAGAATTACACAAGGACCGAGTCTGTACTTGGTCTAAAAATCTTACTAAAACCAACAAACATACAAGTCAAAAAAGACACACTTCTTCCCAGTTACTTCTGAAAGATCAGTGTAGGGTGTGAGACAGGTTTCCTGCAGGCAAGAATTTTGGTGGAAGCAAGACATGCCAGCCTGTTTCCATATTGAAGAGAGCTGTTTCTTGTAAAATCAACTATTCTGCCTTTGAAGAAGACTATTTAAGTGTAATAGATTTGAAACAGTAAGTATCGACATGAAAATATGGAGGGCTTGTAATAATATTGCATAAGTGCAGAGCACCTGTCCTTCTGTAATTGTACAGAAAGTGAAGCTCATGGCAGATGCTGTCCGTGAAGCCCAGAAGTAAGGAGAATGCTGGACTCATCTTTGCAGCCTTAAAGTGGGGTGCCTTCTGTGCTTCTGTCCTTGCTGCAGCCGCATTGCAGGGTGTCTCTAAAGGTGCCATATGCAGTATTCATGGAATATTAAAGGACTTTTCTGTTGAGCTCACGCACTTCAGCCCCAGACAACCGAGTACAGAAGTTCTGGTACATAGATGGAAGTATTCTTACCTTAAATGCCTGTGTTGCACTTTCTGTTACTAATTTGTTCCAAAGAAATGTCTCTCCACATTGGGCAGACCAATGACAAATGTTGGTTTTCAGGTCAACTGAGGTGAGCTTGAGCTTGTCCTAGCTTGTCCAATCTTGTCATACCCCGTTAGCTCAAAATTTTCTGCAACCAGTCTTTCAAAGGGCAAATCATTGCAGTAATGAATTTTAATGCAGGTAATTTTTATTTGTAGGGAAATGGAAGCCTATGCCTCTATTTTAAAATAAAAAGAAAATACATGGTCTCTGGAAAGAAACATCAACATACTTACTGCAAACGTTCTAAAAATAGAACTCTTCAGCTAGAGCTGTATTCCACCAAGGTAATTAGCAATGCAGACTCATTAGAGCTTTCTTTAGATTGCTGATATTTCTGTTTCGAAGGCAGCATGGCCCAATAGGAGTGGCGTTGGACTGGGACACAGTAAAACCTGCTGTCTGTTCTTAGCTCTACCAGTGTGCTGTCCGCAGGCTTGGAATAGTCACTTGCCATTCTGGAACCTCACATCTGAGCTCTCCCACTTCTTCCAGAGTTGGAGATACGCACTCTAATATGATCTCTTATTTTGCTGTAACACTAATATTACCTTATTCCAGGGCCTGTGATTCATGACATTTGAAACTTAGGGATCATGAGGGAGAGTCTACAGACTACCTTGGGCTTGAGTCTGTTGCTGAAACACAGGCATGTAGAACCAGTGGAGCTGGCTTAGGGAGTCCCACTTGGCCTCCAGCTGCTGTTTCTGGAGGTTGTAGGTCTCCCATTTTTTTTGTTATATTTGAAAGTTTTTGAGGATATCCCAAATGCTCTCCATCATCTCTGATGGCACTAGGCAACTATGTCTGGGCAACTAGTTCAAAGTTTAAATGTCTGAGTACACAGCCTTCTTGCATAGTCAGAGAGGGTATCTCCTAACTTAGTTGCAGTGGAAAATCCTCCAAGCAGATTTTCTTTTTCCCCTTGATCATGTAGGAATTCAGGCTGTTAGGGATTTCCTTTCTTCCCCCAGTTAACCTTTTGTTTCTGCACTGGCCTTATTGCAACAGCAGTTTATTGTCTTTAAAACCCAAGCGAGCTGTGAGCAACATGAGCCACCATTCAGGTCATGTGGTTCTGAACAGTTTATCTTTGATATCAGTTGCTAAGAAGTGTTACCTGGCTAAGGATCTGTAAGTAAGTGTCATGGGTTTAGCAGTAGCAGTCATTTTTTCTCCTTGTTAGTAGCTGGTGCAGCACTGTGTTTTTGAGTTTCGGCTTGGGAGCAGAACAGATAACAGCAATGTTTTTAGTTATTGCTCAAATGTTCAGTCTGACCAAGGACTTTGTGAGCCTCATGCTCTGCCAGG
>JBCJKH010044949.1:0-10936 GCA_039877255.1 Loriculus beryllinus
TTTATTTTATTTTATTTTATTTTATTTTATTTTATTTTATTTTATTTTATTTTATTTTATTTTATTTTATTATTTTACATCTGACTGCTTCAAACCAGCAACCTCCCTGGGCTTATTCCTTGAGTCAAGCAAAGAAATTAATTTTTCATACTCTGAGAGCAGCTTCATTAATTAGAAGAGGTAGATAATCAGAGGGGCCCACTGGAAATCCACACTGTAATAGAGGAACTTATTGCAGAACTCCATCCTGCTCCTCTCTGAAGATGCTATCAGGAAAAGCAGCAGCCCTGGTTGCCCTTGCACAAGGCCTCCAGCACAGCACAATTAGAGCAGCTGCTTGTATTCTGTGGTTAAAGAAAGCTCCCAGGAGACAACGTATTGCTGTTAGATTGGAAGAGCACTCAATTGCCTAATGAAGCTGTTACTCTCTATTTATCAGAGATGAGAAAAGGAAATCTTTATGTATCACTTCTATGTAACAAAAAAAAAATAATTAGAGAAGTCAGACCCTCAGAGGTAAAATAAAACCACCACAAAATGATGAAATGGTGTTAGTGAGTAAAAGTGAGCAGGAATCTTGGTTCAGCTGTGCCAGCTGCTCTGTTTACCCAACCAAGAGGCTGGCACCTACCCTGTGCTTCACTTTGCCCCATCCACCAAGTAAAGATGCTTCCCCTTTTTGAGGGGTACTGATATTTTATTTTCCATATCAGTAGTATCCTCTGACCACCAGAAATGATCTTGGAATATGTTTGTTACTATTGACAAGATCATCAGGTGAATGTCAGGAAGCTTGATGTTCTAATTAACCTCCTTTATCATTAAACTGTAATCTTCACATCCACTCCTGATTTCAATAGGATTCACATGGACTTTGAAATGAACCAGAAGCAGGCCCTTTGCTGCTAGAGCAATGGCAAAGCAAAGTTTTGAAACCCTTAGATACATATTAGCTTCTTCTTCAAGAAAATAGTTCCTCTATATTACCAGGATGACCTTGTATGGTGTTTCTCTTCCTATTAACATCCCAGGATGACACTGCCGTTTTTCTTGTATGGATTAGTTTGAAGCTTTTCTTTGGATCATTACAGCTGAATGATGAGTTTGTGCTCATGGGAAAGTTCATTTTGCAGTCACTGAATGCTTGCAGCCAATGGTCCCTGCTACAGTGATAAATGGATGTTTAAAATAAAGAACTTCCCAAGACAGGCATTCATCCAGCAGCAAAGCCTCCATTTTACTTTCAGAGACTAAGTTTTATGAAGTGTTTTTAAGCCCCTGCAGTAGCAATCACACTGCAGTTGTCTTAATTTCATACCTCCAATATACAAAAATATTTTACTTTCGAACAAGAAATGAGAGGACACAGTTTTGCATGAGATGTCTATTGAAGAAGGCAATAGGACAGACTGGCTGATGGTCATCTCAGCTCTGTGGGAGGTTGCGTGATACGCAGGGATCATGCTGGCCAAGGCCCATGTCATCCACACATGCTGAGATGCTGGGCAACAGCATCCAAACCTCTTTGTTTCTTTCAATAACGTCCATTACCTATGTTTTCTCTTCTGCCCTCCAGAGTACCCTACCTGACATTTATTTGCTTCCTCCTTGATCTCTACCCACTTTTCTTTAACATTGCTGACCCCATTCTTCAATTTTCATTCCAGAGGGCTTAATTGCATCCTGCACTTTACCCTGAACACTGTGTTCCCACATCATCCTCACCAACACCAGGTAAGTTGCATCTGCTTTAATGCACAGCTTGGGCTGTTCAGCTTTATGTGCTTTTCTGCTACAGATATCCACTTTAACCAACAGAAGGGTGGGTGCAGAGACACCGTATGTCTCATCCAGCCTTTGTAGGAGGTCTACAGTGTAAACAGGGACCAGATCAGGATTTTTATGCTTCAGATTTATCATTTTCTCCAGGAGGCTCCCCTGGACTCTGCTGCCAGTTTGCCATCCCTTCTGCTGAATATCCACATACTTTTCTGTTGTGCTTTGGTTAAAAAGGGGATGTTTCGATAGCGGTTGCAGCACAGATCTCTGTTTTCTGCTTAGAAACATCTCCCTCTGTTTCCCTGCTAGGCTGCACCAAGGCCAGATTTCTTACCAGGAACACAGAGTACAGATTCCTAGTGCCAGCCCTTAACCTCATGAGGATTTCACATTGGAAATTTTGCTCACTAGATCCCAGATGTTCCCTCTCTACAGCACTGTTCATGAGACCCTAACTTGTTTTATGGAATTAGGTCTGCATTTGCCTCTGGTTATGTTGCTTGAGCTGCAGATGGGGAAGATACTTAGAAGTCAGTCTGTTAACCTAATTCCCTTTGCGGCCTTTGAAATAGCTGCTAGCAACACCTGAGCTGTGCAGTCCCTCAAGACAAATATTCTCTCTTCCTAGTGACAGTCCAGAGAAAGACCTACTCAACTCATTTCCCCGTTGCCAGAAAATCACCTTCTATTTTCTACTGAATCATACAGCTTGTTTCCCTCTCCAGCAGTCACACAAACTTTGCTGCTGTTCAACTGCCACCCAGCAGCTCCTACAATTACTGCCAGCAACCAGACCAGGCAGCAAGTAGGTGTGAAGTAGTTAAGCAACTCATTAGCTCAAACCAGTACTAAGCTGGCAGTGAGTCAGGTAATGGACATCCTTAAATTGAGGAAACATGATAAAAGCCTGGGGACCTGGTTTCTATGCTCAGGTTTGCTATTTCCTTCCCACGTGACCACTGCAGCACATTTAACTGCTTTGTGTCTCAATTCACTCCTTAGGCAAAATCCTAGTTATATGTCATGTCTTTGGAAAGGGCTCTGGGACTGGAAAGAAAAATTCAAGAAAGAATTATTAATTTTCTATAATTTTCATATTTTAAATGAAGAAAAGGTGAACACATAAACAGTTCTAGTGTCATTTTGGTACACCGAAATTCTGGTTTCAGTGAGAGCTCACTTCAGTCCTGCAGGCTTGGCTCAAGCTAAAAGCTCCTCTTTTGAACTGAGAAAAGCTTTTCCTGCTTGCAACCAGCTCCCATGGAAGAGAAAGAAGAGGAACACCTGAGCTTCTAACTAGCTGTACTTTACCTCTTGCTGCTTCTTGTGCAGCCTAATTAACCTAACTATGGGCTCTGCTTTCCGACAAGCAGCTTCATCACATTTCCACAGGACCCGTGAAGCAGAAACCCTGCGCACCCCTGGGAGGGCTCCTCAGCTGCAATGAGTAAGCACGGAACTCCTAAGGTGGAGGGAGCTTTGCCAGAGGGATGCAGGTGAGGATTCACCTCTCTGGATTTTGAGGCCTGAGGACAGAGCTGGCTGGGAGAGTGCACAGGGGACTTTGATACAGATCATCATTGACACCGCAGTCAGCCATCTGTTCTAAGTTTATTAAAAGTGATGTACTCTGCTGGGAGGATCAGGAAGCATCTGCTAGTGCATTTACATTCAAATCCTCACAGCAATCCTATCCACCTCCTTTTTTAATTAGTCAAACACACTTTTTGGTGAAACCATACAGATAAACACTTCCTCTCTAAATGCAAGTGCATATTAAGCTAATGCCATTCAATAGCTAATAAAGAAAAACAATTTAGTGAAGTAGCAGCATCTACCTCAGGATTTAAGAAAGCTGCTCTGACAGAGATCTTTCCTGTTTAAAGGGATCACCATCTAAACCTGGGTTATGTAGCAGCACAGTTTTGCTACTGCAGAACTGCTTATCATCTGCCTGGGGGAAAAGTGAACCTTGAAGTCATGAGCTGAAGCACATGCACTTTGGGAGCCTGTCTGCAAGGGCTGGATGTTGCTGCAGGGCTCAAGTGCCCCATGCAGAGAGCTGGCCCAGAGAGTTTGGAGGCAGGTGCTGCAAAGCAAGTGTAAATTCTGTTTGACTGTGGAGAGAGCAATGGGATGCACAGATTTGCATTAACACAGCTGCTTTGGAAAGGTGAGAGCTGGAGATGCTTCTCTGAAGGGCGCAGAGGAAAAAGGTGCTGCCAAGGCTGCTGATCTCTCTAACTCTGCTTGGCATTGGGTGCCCATTGGGTGCCTATTGGGTGCAGGGATGACCATCCTAAGCTAAGAGAAGCATTAAAACACTTTTTTTTTTTTTTTAGGGGGGGAATGCTCCACAATACTGTAATGGTGGGAAAGGGGGCACTGCACTACAACTACCTTGCTGGATCTTGTTTTTAACATGAAATTGTGACTTTTGCTCAGTCCTTTCCACACGTAGGAACCTTCCTTGAGGAGATGATGTAGGATCTGAGGCCTAAGCTGCTATAGGGTCCTCTTTGTCCTGAGTCAGGTACCCAAGCTGACTGATGGATGAATCTTGACAAAGCTTCATATCTCCCTCTTAGACATGTACCAACCCCATACATTTCACCAGGAGTCAACTATTATCTTCTGGGTTTCATTCTGGGGCCAGTGTATAACATAAAGCACCAAACCATGCACCTTGTCTAAATCATGTCTACATATCATTATAAACCTACAGACAGGGAGATGAGGTGCATTAGCAGGGACAAACCTTCAGACTGTTTCAGCTTTTACTGAATCACTTGTGTTAATAAAATAATGTGATCTCTATCACACAGCGTTAATATCACACCTACTGAGACAAGATCTAAGGAAGTCATAAGGAAAGGGTTAATGGCACCACAGTCTACAGAGAAAAAGAAGAAGGAGGTTGTGTTCTGGAGAGGTAACGACAGCAAAGGCTGAAACATCCACTGTTATTTTCTGCTTCAAACTTTCAAGAAAGGTTGATTATAACCAGATGTTGAACACAACTGAAACATGTACAAGGCGATTGGAGCCATGGAATGGAATAAGGAAAGAAAGGCTCAAATAACACTTAGATTAGTGAGATGTGCTCCGGCTTGCAGAACTAGAAAAAAAAAATCCATGTGCAAGGGCTTAAGGACCCATCCAAAGCCATTTCCAGGCTATTAGCAATTACTTTTAAGTAGCTGGGGAATAAGGAAGGAATAACAGGGGAACACTTAGTACCAACCTTGCAGCAAAAGCCAAGGAATTTAAATCAATCTGCCTAGCTTTGATTCTTGGAAAGAGTGTCGGAACCAATATGAAACCCTCCATTAATAATCAGCTGCAGGTGGGTCAGTTTATACAGAGCACACTGCAGGGATTTGCCATGAGTAAACTGTGTCATTTCATTTTATCTTTCCTCTTCAGTCTAGTGGTTAAGGGAAACAGATTTAATTCTAAGAAAAGCTTGGACACTTTCCTACAGAACACGCTCAGCTGATCAGCAGGGAAACCTGGTCTAGAGAGACCATTGTATTTACTGTGAGAACAGAGTCCAGCTACTTGATAAACTGGAAGAATAAAAGGTGTACCAAAGCACTGCAAGAGCCAGGGGATGTGTGCTCAGCCCATGTCTGACCAGTATGTGAAAGAGTGGATGATGAGGAATGGAGTGCAGTTACATGTCTGAATAAAGCCAAGCTGTGGAGTTTGCAAGATCTTTGGAAGGGAGGCTCATAATTCAACATTATCTTGATGACTAAGTAAAGTGCTCTGAAATCTTCAAGACAAAGCTGAATGAGAGGAAGAGCAAACTGCTGCAAGCAGAAAAAGGAAATCAGTGCACAATTGCATGGAGATCCAAGAAGAAGGTTCAAGGGAAATATTAACAAGCTGGGTATGAAGGGATGTTGTACAGCTCTTGCAAACAAACAAACATATAAATAAAAGGGTTTAAATTACCTGTGAAAACATTTGAGCCAGATATTAGAAGAATATCTGTATCAGAGGATGAGATTCTGAAACAGCTTTCTAACAGATGTGAACAGATCAGCAAATCCCTACTGAGTTCAAGATAGAAATGAGAAATTCTGATAAGGACTTACTGGAGGAGGTTGCAGGAGCAGGGCCCCAAGCTGGGCTAACCCAGGAGCTTCCTTGCTAATGTCTTTCATTTGTTTCTCTGTAACACATAGCAGGGTTACTGCTGCTCTTGCAGGGCTTTGGCTGGAGCTGCTGTCTTCTGCCTTGGGAACCCCACTTTGTGAAAGATAGAGGACATGGGAAAGACCCAGGACAGAGCAACGTGAATGAGAAGTTTGGAAAATACATGAGTGTGGGGAAAGGCTGGGTTGATTTACAATGAAGAAAGCTGGGGAGCAGGCTGGGTAAATGGGGTTAAATGGGGTAGCAAACTTACAGCTGCACAGGATTGCTGCAGAGCAGGCAACTGTCAGCAGTTCTCCATATCCTAAATTGGAAAATCTCACCTGAGGCCAGCAAGAGAGAAATTAGGAGAAAACTCTAAAATTCAACTTTCAAACTACAACGATGTCAGAACATTCAGACAAGCTCCTTTGAGTGTAAGGTTCTTCTGGAATGGTAATAACTGGCACTGAAATGAAAGAGAAAAATGTAATGGGTGCAAGGAAAAGGGCACAGCAGGTGTGCCCACGGTCAGTGTGCTCTGCCACTGCCCCTGATGAATCACACACACAGCCTAAAGCTTGCAGGGAGGATGAGGTATCCAGGATTTTAAAGCAAATGACTGTAAAAAGAAAACAGCTGTTTTACTGTTCACAAGACTGAAACCACAGTGGGTGTTAACATCAGACTTCAGAGTGTAATGATCTCTGCTTACTCTCCTAATAAATAATTTTCTACAATTAGCCTGCCCTGTGAGATGGCTCTGATTTGTTGGATCCTTTGACTGGGGCTGATGAATGTTCCCCCAGCTTAATGACTGCCAGTAACCTTGCTGCTCCCTCAACCAGTTGTTCATCACAGGGGACTTCAGAGGAACCTCGGAGCTGCTGGATGGAGAAGAAGGTGGCAGATGAGCTTCAGTGGAGATAAAGAAGCTAATGCAGATAGGGGAAAAAAACCTAAACTTGTGACGAGCACCTGAAAAAATCAGTGGGACAGAGCATCTGAGAAAGGCAGGAGGAGAAACACAAGGGTTGGGACACTTCAATTTAGCGAAAGGAAGGCTGTGAGTTGGATGTGGCGTGATATGAATGGGATTCTCAAAATCATGAAGGTGGAGGATAAAGTGAATGCAGAGCTGATATTCCCCAAGTACTGCAGTACTGGAAGTTGCTCAGGCACAACCTGAGGACCAGGGCTGGGCCCTACAAAAGGAAAATCACATCCCTCATGACTCACTTTGTCAGGCAGGATGGAGGCTGGAGGCTTGGCCCCAGGAGCACTTTGCTCAAGTGGTAGGACATTTCTCAAGGACTTCTTATGATGAAACTCCATCCTTTTAGGGAACTGCTATGTTTTTAGTCTCTAGTCACAGCAGCCTGGGGAAAGTCCAGCTGAAGTAGCCATAAGTGCCCCCTTCACAGGTCTTCTGTTCATCGTGATGGGTATCAACAAGTGGAGACTCCTCAGAAAGAGATCTTCAGAGAGACAGAAAAGTCCAAACATCTGCATGGAGGGAGTGAAGTCTCCTCCAAGCAAAGGATTTATCTCTGTAGTGCTTTTGCTTAATACAGCTGTTGGCTAATTTATCCTTTGCTGAATTTATGGAGAAACCCAAAAGCTAAATCCCTCTGGTTAAAAAGCAATCCATCCTTTCCTCCTTACTCCAATAGATAAATGACTTCAAACATATTGCTGGATAAACTCAGATACATAATGCTGACTAAAGGAAACCTATGTTTATTTAATAAGGGAAGAAGTAGTTGGCTATAAGAAATGAATTACAGAAGAGATAAGGACTCTTCATAATAAATGCAGGACCAGAGCAGAGGCTGTGGATTTCTTGATGCTGTGATCTATCTTACCAAGGAAATAATGGTTTAGACATGCCAACACGGATGCACAGGCTCATGAGCTGGCAGCTGCTGTAGGAGCCCTCAGACAGCTCACATCGACAGTGACAAAGACTCTGAAGTCAAGACCATGTGGTGGAGCTGTTAGAGGGGCCTAGAAAAACCCATATTTTGTTACCTACACTGCTCACAGAACAGTTGGTTCACTCAAAATGTACTACGGGGAGCAAGTCCCTTCTGGAGACACTCCAAGGAAGGCGCATGACAGTCGTCAGCCTGTCTCTTGCTGTCTGGTCTGAGCCTGACAGGACTCATTGCTCTTTAGTGACGCTGTCACTAATTCCATTTCCAGACCTGTCATTGTTAAATAATCGCTTCATGTACGTATTTATTTGTCCCACAGTTACTACTGGGCCAACAACCAGTAGCTACCCAAATGCCGACTGCCCAGTCTCTGGACTGCAGCCTTGCAAATTCATCAACAATATTTGTATTAAAGTATGTAAGTTAAAAAATACTCAACATCAATAATAGGAAAAACAAGTTATGGCTCCCTGGGAGCTCACAACGTGCTCTGGCTTAGGTGGCTGCAACTCTCTTGTTTGCTAATGGAAGACAAGGGCTGGGATTGCAAACATGCTGTCTCTGACATGGGAGAAGTGCTTCTCCATAGGAGCAGGTGTTCTGTGGCAAAAGCCAGGCCTGCCAGAAGCCAAGCATCTGGGGAATGCATTTAGGGAATCAACTGCACTTTACGTTTTCTAGGTGCTTCAGCCAATGTTGCTGTTTGTAACACTAGGAGAGGATGTGGAAAATAACTAGTTGTGTTTAAAGAAGGCCTTCAGAACTGTACCAAAAGCCTTTGTTCATATAAAACCACCCAAACAACAGTAGAAAGCGCTTCTGAAACTTGCATCTCAATCACTCCCTTCATTGCAGGGTTTAAGCATAACAAGCTTTGAGGCTCCATGGCTCAGGTGCAGAATCATTATAACCTAATGGATTAAATATAACCACACCAGTAAATTCAGCCTAGTAGCCTTGCTTTTGTTTTGTTTCCAGTAAGATAATCAGGGCAGGAGCTTTTCAGTAAACATCCACTTTCATTATTTTTTCATTACATATACAGTAAATATCAACCAACAAAAAGGACTGTCTAGTTTAATCTTTTGCTTTATGAGTATCTATAAAATTAACTGGTGGAGTGCAAAGAATACATAGGAACTTTATTTGTTTTCAAAAGCAAAGTCACTTGATTTATTCTGCGTTTATGGTTTCCACAGACTCTATCAGGGCATATTTACCCAACGAGCCTTTCAAATTCAACAGTTACTGTACACTTACAGTCAAGCAAACACACAAAATGATTTTGAGAAACTAGGGCAGAAATCACCGTGATGGGTAACCAGTTTGATGCACTTATACCAACCCATGACTGATCAAATGCTATCTACCACAACAAAGACTGTTACAGCAGTGGGTTTGCAGTGTATTGCTGTGAAGCTTTTTCACAGGTGACAAGCGAGCAGAGAGGAAGGTCTGCTGATGTTTTAAACAAGCTGGTGCCTAGGAACACATCTGCCTCCTGGCTCACATGCGGATGTAGGTGGCATGGTTGGAGGTGTGTCAGCACCAAAACCATGCTCTGGGAGACAAACTGTGTCCCTCCACATGCCCAACAGAGGAAGGGTTAAAAATAGGGCTACCTACAATTAAATTTGTTTGACCTTAAGAAGTTTGGATACCCAGAGCTGCCCTGAGCTCCTGTGATAGATTGCATTGACCTCTACACTCTTATGCAAGATGCACTGAATGTGAGGATATAGCCAGGGCTATTGCCATTCCACCACATCTCCCTTCAGTGTGGTGCGACCGCTCTGCGGAGGACACACTTTGTTCTTCAGCAGATGTTCTGTAACTATATTTGGCTACAGCCTTCGCTGAACCATGCTGGGCATTGCAGGTGATACACCAGCAACGATAAGGTATAACACATTTCAAAAAGCATATCCTAATTAACTTTTTAATGCTCCTTTTCCCTAGCACCAGTCTCATTAGAGCTGTCTGTGTGAACTATTTGTTTAGCCAGGTATTGTACTGTTAATCATGAAGCCTGGCTTGTTGCCTGGATACTTACCCAAGCCACAATGTCATGACTACAAATGAAGAACTAAAACCCAACTGATTTCCTAATCTTCAAGATTATCTCACTGTGCTGATCCCTGCGCTGCCAGTAACTGTATTTCTTGAGCAACACAGAATGAGCTTTTGCTACACATTATGTATACATGATAAATTGAGGTTATATTTTAAATTCATTACTCTGAAATTGCCCGTTCTGATTTCTCTGAAGTTTGAAATGTCTTTTTTGTCTCCTGGGCACTTTCTGAAATGAACAATTTCTTGCACTTCAGTGCAAGTAGTACAACTTGTACAACAGTACTTAGGCCTTCGCACTTTTACACAACTGGGCAATTTGCACAAGCTCCCCCTGTAATTAGGAGATTTGCATCCCTACCAGGCCCCCACTGACCCCATCTCTACCTCCAGAACCACCAGCCTGTAGCCACTCTATTGGCCATATGTGAATGGCATTTTAAAAACAGTGGGCTAAACAACAAGAACCTCAGACTACTGGGCTGCAACCACACCATCTTATCTTAGAGATGCCTTTGGGGGACAAACCCCATATCATCCTGTCTGTGCTGCCCCAGGCACAGCATATTCAGTTGCCAAATTAAAGATTGCACTGGAGGGTCCCTTATGCACTTTCTCTTTTGTTACTAGCTTCAATGCATCTGGATATATATTTTTCAGCAAGATAGAATAGAATCATAGAATCATAGAATAGTTAGGGTTGGAAATGACCTTAAGTTCACCTAGTTCCAATCCCCCTGCATGGGCAGGGACACCTCACACTAAACCATGTCACCCAAGGCTTTTTCCAACCTGGCCTTGAACACCGCCAGGGATGGAGCATTCACAACCTCCCTGGGCAACTCATTTCAGTGCCTCACCACCCTAACAGTAAATCTATTACACCCTTACACCCTTACATCCAATCTAAACTTCCCCTGTTTAAGCTTTAACCTGTTACCCCTTGTCCTGTCACTACAGTCCCTAATGAAGAGTCCCTCCCCAGCATCCCTATAGGCCCCCTT